>QMIH01002718.1:34425-66384 GCA_003987875.1 Clarias batrachus | reverse complement strand
GCAGAGGTCCTGAAAAAGAAGGGCCAACACTGCAAATACTGACTCTTTGCAGATATGTCATGTAATTGTCGATAAAAGCCTTTGAAACGTATGAAGTCCTTGTAATTATATTACAGTACATCACAGAAACAACTGAAACAAAGATCTAAAAGCAGTTTAGCAGAAAACTTTGTGAAAACTAATATTTGTGTCATTCTCAAAACATTTGGCCACGACTGTATGTGTGCGTGCCCTGCAATGGATTGGAACCCTGTCCAGGGTGTATCCCGTGTCATGCCAACAGTGCATGGGGGTGCAGCCAAACTCTAGGAAGCAAAGTGACCCAAAAACATGTGCATTTGCTTGGCTTTGGAAATACAAATTTTCTGGGAGATGGAGAGATGGGAGGACAGGTGACTTTTTTCTCTCTGACAAAAAGTAGGAACAATTAGGGGGCGAGGAAGACCGGGGAGAGATGCATTTTTATATGAGACAGAGTGAGCCATGGGAACTAAACGAATCACATTGTAGATAGGGAGAGACTGGTGGAGACACAGAAAAAAGGTGGATGGGAGACATGGGGAGACACTGTGATCAGGGGCTTGGGGAAGGCATGACAGGAAGAAACAGGAGAGACGGGGAGAGATTCATTCAAATACAATTTAAGTAGCAGTGAAAAATTATTAGATAATAAATAAAATGAAACCCAAAGCTACAATAGGACAATTTCCAAATAGCCTACAGTATGTGTGCTTGTGCCCTGCAATGAAAGAACTGATGAAATTGGGATTTRTATGCTGTTATGAGGACTCCAATGAATTTCAGAAATTGGAGCCAATGAATATAGACATAAATAAAGAATTGCACATTTTACACAGACAACCTTTAAGCTTTAAGAACGCATCAGATTTTCTAAATCTGAAAAAACAAAAACAAATCTGAATTCAGTATACAGTACTAACTCACCAGGTGATTCCAGCATTATGGGTGTGACATTTGGACATTTGGACATTTCAGTTGGCAAAAAGCCTCAGGGCATGAACAAGGTTAGCATCAGTGAATTTATTTACATAACGAATGGAATCTTCTTAACTTAAAAACCATCAGATCATAAAAAATCAAATAATTTTTACATCCTGAAAATGTACAGTATACTGTCAGTGTTATGAATGTGACATTAAACAAACATGTGACATTATGAAAATGTCTGACAAGACTGACAACAAATGATGTGAATTTTAAAGACAATTGCAGAAAACATTACCCTAGTACCAAAGGAACACGAAAAGTGTTTTAAATCAATGATTAATTTGGATAAACTGCAGGTATGGATGTGACTTTTTTTTTAACATTATGGATATGGTGTGACGTGTGAATCGTCCCTCTATAATGTGTATGAAGTACATGTTGGAACAGTGAATTTTACACACATCAATACAACCATGTGTAGAATATGTAATGTATAAGTATGGGTTGGTAGGAACCCTAGGAATCCTGCTATCATTTTCCAGACGGTRCATATAYTTGACCTTTACATTGAATTGCCTTACCAGTGTTCTTTTATTTCTGTTTCTGAATTCCATGCTTCACTCTCCCTACATAGGCGCACTATATAGTACGTTAGTGTAATTGTAAGTCTCTATGTGAAAGGTGAACATTCGGGATCAGCCTGTAACAAAGACTACACTGCTAGCATGGTGAAAATTTTCCACGTACCTAAGGGTGGCGCACAGAGCCATCTGGCGGCCGGGAGTGGAGCTGCATGGCTTTCACACACATNGATAAGGCTTCACCTGTGACTGCACACAACCAGCACATGGACTGACCTCAGATGCCAGGAATGTTACCACTGCTGGTCACAGGGTCTGTGTGAATTGCAAATCAGTTTATGGTAAGCAGCCATAAACACCATGGAAATGCCAGGTATGCGATGTTCACTTGTGTCTTGAGATAAACAAGAACTGCTTTTCGARAGAGGCACAAAGATGTATGACTGTGTATAGGGTGTAAAAGTGGGCTTTTACAAACCTGACACTCTTTCTTCATAGTGCACTGTTCCTGTTCCCACTGTTTTACCCTGAATGTTTGTTTGCACGGCCATATTTACAGTACGCCAGAAATGTGCCTGTGTATAAGATCATCTGTGTCCCTCTTCCCTCAATCCTGGACATTTAGGTGAAAGAGGTGACATTTATATGTTTATAAGTAAGTAAAATACACAAATGTCAGGACATGTCAGAACTACTTCAGGGCCCATAAATAAAGAGTGAKGACCAAGCTCACTCATTTACACTCCTGTGGTGTGAAAGTAACTGTGTGAAAGTGTCCCTGAGAGGTTGGTCTCATGTTTTGTTTTTGTTATTATTATTATTATTTTAATCAAAACCTATTTGCTGTTCATTGTTAAATTATCATATTGTTACAAATGTGCATATTGTAGATATTGTTACATATTTCACAATGTTAATATTGTTGGTGTTGGCCAATAAAGCTGATTTTATACTGATTCTGTTTTATATTTTACATATTGGATGACAATCTTCYATGTATTCTGGCTTTTATATCATACCAACATTAGATGGGGTGGTGAACAGCATTCATGTATCATGGCACTATAATGCAAAATATATACTGGTATGCTGTGGACCAGCATCACTAAAGTGACCAGCATACTGTACCAGCACCAGCATACCAGCAAAATATATGCTGGTCACCAGCATACCAGCAACAAAACACAACATATGCTGGTATAATGTTAACCGGCAATGAGGGTCTATGCTGTTTTTTTTTCTTCAGCAGGGAAGTGTTAAGGTTATATTTGGAAATTGGCTATTTAATTGTKAATTGTTTATTTTTTTTGTTAAATATTAAAATACTCCAAACACCTGTTCTTACTTTGTCATTGTGGAGTGTGGTGTATACAATGATGAAGGAAAAATATGTGTATCCATTTAAGATGAATGTGAAACAACAAAATGTAGAAAACTTTGTGGTATGTGGCGTCTGAAAACTTTCTCCCTGCACCTTGGGGACCAGCCCTAGATCAGCCCTGATCAGGTTCTGCTTGCTAGCTTTAAAGCTTGAACAAAAGCTTRTGTTCTAGTTTGAATATTAAACTTTTCTTTCATAGCAATCTGTCTCTTATCCCTCAACAAACTCCAGGTCTCAGATAAATTAATTAGCAGAGATAATCACCATGAGTGATGATTCATTCACATGTCTCCTAAATTTTAGATTGTAATCAATAATTCATGTCARCTTTTGGAGGCTTTATTCAAATCAGGTTATCCTGGAAAATAAGAGTACCCTGAGACAAAAGGGGAAAAGAAAGAAGAAGTAGAAGAGAACATGCTTCATATTTATCCAGGTGCGTCTGATGTCCACGCCCTCTGCCAAAAAAACATGATTAAATTCTCCTGAGTTGAGAAGCATTACTCATCGGTTTCCTGTCTCTGAATATTAGCATGAGTTACAAAAAGCACAATGACGGAAATTCACTTTAAACAGGTCCCAGGAAATCTTGCAAAATAAACAGTAGATAAGCACATGCAACAGGAGGTAAATAAATAAAAACGTAAGTAARTAAAAATGTAAACAAACTCCCTCTGTTATTTTTTTTTATTATATTTGTCTATAAATCCCCTTTGAAGGGGCAGGTTTGCCTCTCCTGTTACATTATAACTCTCTGATCAGTTTATATGGGTGAAGGCAGGTGTACCACTTGGTGTGACATGACATACACACCCATACACACCCATTCACATTCACACACYCTAGGGGTAATTTAGGGCAATTTCACATTAGGGACAAAGGATTGTTTCTGAGAACACTTAACCTAAAAGTCTGGTTCATTTTGATCAGTGAAAACACAATTATTCTGTGCTCAGGAACCATGTCTGAGTCTGCTGGAAAAGGTGGTCTTCAGCATGGTACAGCGTACTCAGGCCTGGACTGAATCAGATACGGAAGCCAATCGTTACTGAACACAGAAGCAGACACATCATCAGTGACATTTGCCACCTCCGAAATCTCTGTGCTTATGTAGTGCACTCCAGTCTCAGCCTCTGACCTACACAGCCAGAGCTGATGCATACGTAGGTAGGCATGCAACATCTTGACCTTTTTTCCAAAGTCTCAATAATATTAGGCATAGTGCAAAGACTGACTTCCTCATTCTCTTCTTCTCTTTCCGTTTTATGGTGGCTCGCAAACTAACTAGGTGTATACTGCCACCTGCTGTATCAGAGGGTGGAAATGCACAAGTGTGGATAGGGGGGACAATCATTCCTGCGTATGGTACAAATCTATCATGCTTAGTATGAATATGCCCTAGAACTTATCTGCCAGGCAGCATAGAGATGTAGTGGTTAGTTCTGTGGCCTCAGACCTCCAGGTTAAAATGGCCTGTGTGTATTCTTGGAGGGTTTCCTCCGGGTACTCCAGTTTCCTCCAACAGTCCAAAGAGATGCAGAGTAGGCTAATTGGTATTTCCAAATTGTCCATGGTGTGTGAGTGTGTATGTGTGTGCTTGTGCGATAGATTGGCACCCTGTCCAGGGTGTACCCTGTCTCATGCCCTGAGCCCCTGGGATAGGCTCCAGGCCTCCCTGATCCCTGTACAGGAGAAGCACTATAGAGTAATAGTGAGTAATATAGTGAGTAATCTATATGACAGTATGTTTTAAAGAACCTGGAGAAATCGTACACATGTTTAAAACATCATTATGATGATCTTTGGGAGACTTTGTTGAGATCTCGTAAAGCCAAGAGACGCTGAGAGACCATCATTATGTACCCACTCATTACACAGATTATAAAGTTAAAATGTGCCATCTTCAGCTACTAGGCAGTTAGGGTTAGGGTTGGTTTAGTTCATAATCCTGATGTTTACCTGTATGAGTGATGATGTGGGTGCAGCCTTAAATAGACAGCTGTTTGAACATTTCAAATATAATTTACATTCTTTTTCACTCAGATGCTTAGCTTTGATATCATATAAACATGTTTATTTTATTTTTATTTTTTGTGATTTATTAACACACCAGTATTAACTGTCAGACTGTATGGCACAACATCCTTAATAATTCATCATTTGTCACTCCTTTTGTCAACAGCCACAATCGATTTCCCATAACATACTGTAGGTGAAATTAGATTTGAGTCACAGCTGGGTTTCGAGCTAAAGTGCTAATTCAGCTCCACTCTCAGAGCAAAATCATCTGAAATCAACTGGAGGTATACAGTCAATTTACATCAAATATTTATAGCAAAGCGCAACACTACAAACACCTCTGGAAACAACATACATGTTTTCTGTACATCTTCACTTCAACACAAATTTCTCTTTTAAAAAGGGTGGATATTTTGTCTTTTGGGAATTTATTCTCCTCAGACGGAGAATAAAGAATTCACACTCACAGAAATACAACCTGGTCGAGTATCCTGTATTTGGGATTATGGAAAAAGAACTTGTTTGCATGTCTATTCAGTTGAATTAAATTCAGTTGCATTTGTATGGCACTTTTATGAATGGACATGGTCACAAAGCAGCTTTTTACCGAAATATATACTGGATATCAATTTTATATGTATATCCTTAATGAGCACCAGGAATAAAGGAAAACTCAGTGAGCTAGCAGAAACCTTGAGAGGAACCAGACACTAGACTCAAAAGGAAATGTGATGCCAGACGGTGCTTTTTTTTCTCCAGTAGTGAGAAAGATTTCACACTCTGGCTAATCATCAACACCAAATGCAAATACTTCTCTTTTAGTAAATCCGTTCCAACTTAACTGAAAGTTAACACATCAGATGAAGAGGTATCCAACCATCAGCAAACTCTGATCTGACTGTTTCAGCCCAAAGTACTTTTTATTTTTCCATTCCTAATCTCAACGTTGACTCACATCACTCTTCCTCCTTAACAGCTGTGTTTCTTTCCTTGTTTGAAGCCCCTTCTGTCACACATAGCCCCTTCTTCTGAATTATGGCAGATGTTTTCTCTCACTTCATGTGTTATTTCTCCTGAGGATCACTGATGTGAAATCTTCCTCTATTATGCATCAGAACCCTCCACTCAGTCTCTCTTCATGGAGATTCCCTTTTCTCTCTCTCTCTCTCTCTCTCTCTCTCTCTATCTATCTATCTATCTATCTATCTATCTATCTATCTATCTTCCTCAGATAACCTTATCTATTTTTCTAATATATTTTATGCTAGTTTCACTGCCTTTTTCTAACATGTTGTTCCACCAGCTCTGCCATCTCTGAGGTCACTGAAAAGGTTCTCGCTGACAAATAAAAAAAAATCCCATAATAAAAGATAGCTTCTGATAGCTTCTTACAACAAAAACTCTCAAATTTACATGGTCATCACAATTATGATCAGCTTCTACCATTTATGATCTAAACATCAAGCTCCAGATTGGTCTTTTCATCAATCAAGATTGCAGCATGACAAATGTTCTGTACAGCTGTACAGATCCCAGCCACAACTAGACATTTATCATTGCTAACCATTTCAAYCCAAATGTTAAGATTGTTCCTAACAAGGTTTTTTTCTACTCCTTCCTTTTTTTGTCTTTGTTGCCTCAGKCTTGCTCACTGGGGATTAGTACATATCCATCGTTAGGGCCTTTCTTCTTCTATTACAGAAACACTATAGAGGAGCTCTTCCTCCCATGGTCACCCAGAATATATCATCTAATAAAGAGATCTCTAAGAGTATTTTCCCCCTTTAATCTTTGACCTGCTGTTCTTTCTGATATGCTGAAATCTTTATTTTGAGTTTAGCCTTAAACCCATGGGAGCTTTAATTACCTTTTTATCCTTGAATCGGCAGGAAGAGTTACACAGATAACTGATCTACCTTTAAAGTCAATAAGGACATCCAACATTGTAACAAATATGCCACTGACAACCACAAATATACTGTACTCTCAGCATGCACCATTCTACTTTACTGTCAGATCCCTGGCCCGATCTCTTCTTCCCTGATGTTCTATGTTTACATGTCTGCCCTGCACAAGCTTCTAAAAGGACACTTACATCACAACTTTACCATGGGCCATTCTTCTAGGCACACTGAAGGTCCATTCAGAGCAAGCTTCAAGGCTACAGAAAGGCTTTAGAATGTTTATGTTTTTAAATAATTTACCATAATTACCACAGGTTGAGTTACTGTGAGTTACTGGTTGTCCAGATGTTGCAATAAACTTAACGCAATACAGGAATGAGGCACGGGAGCAGTATGGGGGTTTGATGAAGACAGAATTGCTCTAATGCCCCTTTCACTCCCCGACCCCTATCAGTACAGCAGAACAGTAAGGGAAAAAAATCAGCCTAACCTGCTGATATACTATATCATAGAAATTCTTGAAAGAGTAATAAAAAGAACACAAAGAAGACATGAAATAGAAATCACAATAAAAAGCTGCTCTCTCTCTCACACTGATCTGAGAGCATCTGAATATCAAATATTCTAGCATACAATATTCAAATTCAAATTCAAATTTTATTTGTCACATACACAGTCATACACAGTACGATATGTAGTGAAATGCTTAGGCGACTGCCCGTGACCTTAGAATAAAAACTATTTAAGACTATTTACACAAAAGAATATAACAAAGAATGTAGAAATAGATTTAACTAAGCATAAACTAATAAAATATATGTACAGTAAAAAATATACAATAAGAAAAATATAAGAAAATAAAAATAAGAAAAAAATATAAGAGAATAAGAAAATGAGAAAACCTGGGTGCAAATGTAGAAAAAATATACATTTGATACAGGGAATATATTAAAGCCTAGGTGAACCTAGGTGTACAGTATGCAAAAATATGTAATATAAATAGAGATGTACAGGGGGTGTGCAAGTATGCTATAAAGTGTTTTGTACTTAAAGTGACATGTGCTATAGAATAAATAGTGATGTGGTGTGCAGGGTGTGTAAGTTTTGTCCCAAGAGTCCAGAGAGAGTGCAAGAAGAATGAGTGTGGGTGTGTAAAGTGAGTCAGTCAGTACTGTTTGGTGTGCTGATTGAGAGACCGAATCGCCTGCGGGTAGAAGCTCCTCTTCAGTCTCTCTGTATTGGTCTTCAGGGAGCGGAATCGCTTTCCTGACCTCAACAGAGAGAACAGTCCATTACTGGGGTGGCTGAGGTCCTTCACGATCTTCCTGGCCTTGGTCCAGCACCGCTTGCTGTAGATCGAGTGCAGGTCAGGGAGCTCGGTGCGGATGATGCGCTCAGCTGAACGCACAACCCTCTGTAGAGCTCGTCTGTTCTGCATCGTGCTGTTTCCGAACCAGGTCGTGATGTTTCCCGTCAGGATGCTCGTTTAGAAGGAGATTGTTCCTCTGGCACCAGTGCTCCAGATTCCCAATCTCCTCCAGGTAGGCCGTCTCATCGTTGTCAGTGATCAGGCCGACCAAGATGACTTTGCATTTATAAGTTCACAGACACCTGAGTTCTAATCATGTTCATCATCTGCTGATTTTGTCTCAGACTTTATAAAGAGACCTTAAAAACTGACCCAGTTGTGAATTAACACTCAGCATTTCATTATTGGAACTTGATACATAACATAAACTTCAGTTTACAGCATTATCAGTCTCCTTCTACCAGTTTTAGTTTCACTTTGGTACATGACGAGTGCTTAACCAACAGCTTCCCACACTCAGTATATGCAATGCAATCTCATGTCTCTTGTGCACAAATTGCTTGTGCATATTTTATGTTGAGGAACACTAAATTGATAGAGTACTTTATTAATCAAAAAGCTAAATTGTCAAACACAGGGAATTCTCTGCTTCTTCACAGTGCTTACCACTGTGAAGATGCAGCATTGCATATGACTACAGATAAATCCCTGCTATCTATATTATTACCCAAATGAGGATGCGTGTCCTGTTGAGTCTGGTTCCTCTCAAGGTCTCTTCCTGTTGCCACTGTCGCTGTTGCCCTCGGCTTACTCATCAGGGCCAATCTGATCATTTTGATTCATACACATTCACATTTCATACAAACTTCCACAATTGCTTTTGATTTTGTAAAGCTGCTTTGCAACAGTGACAATGGTTAAACACGCTACAAATAAAATTTAATTTAATTTAATTTAATAATTTTCATTGCAACAGCAGATCTAAATTAAGAATGATAACGTCATTGTTGATTGAATGCAACCACAGGGGGCACAATCCAGTGTCTTTTTGTGCCAGTCCCATGTCTGGATAAATGCAGAGGGTTGTGGCAGGAAAGGCATCCAACATAAAATATTTGACAAATCAATAATGCAAATCATTAACAGGACTTCCATACCGGATCAGTCATGATCCAGTTTAACAATGACCGCCACTGGTGCCATTGACCTTCAGGGTGCTGAGATATCCGCATGGATGTTCAAGTCTCAAAGTATAAACACCCTGGATGATGTTGTACAGAAAGTTTTGTGATGAAACCCGGGTGTTGTTTTGGCGGCCGGTAAATAAGGAGCATTGTTATAAGGACTGGATGCATACATTTAACTGCCAGACATTCACAGGAATGTCGGTTACAGGAATGTCAGTTAGACAGTTTAGGAAGAGTGAGAGGTGACAGTTTCAAATCTGTGGACCAAACCTCCACCGCAACCAGTGGTTCGGGTTTTTTCAAGGTAAGTATATCCTGAGGGGCAAAACTGATTTAAAACAAAGTAAGCCTCAGGTTTGTGCCAAGTCTCAGTCAGACAGATAAGATCAATCCCCTCTGCAAAATGTGATTATGGATTAAGCATGATTTATTTGTTAAGGACTGGACATTAAAAAGTTCAAATTTGGTATTCAGTGTAAAGTGACTTTTGGCCAGAAGACGAAGAATGATGAGATCCACTCCAGGATTCCCGTTTCGCCTAAACCGTGGCTGACCAGGATTTTCAGCCTCCATGGTGATGGTGCACGGGTGATGTAATCGAGCTGAGACAAAGCAAGTTGCTGACCACAGAAAGATGGAATGGAGCTTCCAGTCTTGTTGTCAAGTCAAGTCAAGTTAATTTTATTTATATAGCGCTTTTAACAATTGACATTGTCGCAAAGCAGCTTTACACAATAAAAAGAAGTAAGTTNATGAGGAGTGAGGAGGCCAAAATCCCTGCAGAGAGATGCAGAAGTCTCATTGACAGTTACAGGAATTGTTTGATTGCAGTGATTGCCTCAAAAGGTTGTGCAACAAACTAAGTTAGGGGTACCATCATTTTTGTCCAGGCCTGTTCCATGAGTTATTTATTTATTTATTTTTGCATGGTTGAAAAGCAATGTCTGACTTTCATTGTTTATCCTTCCTAGAATTCTTATTTATTATTACTTTTGTCAGATTAAAGTTATTTCTGTGACCATTGTGAGTTTTTCTTTCATTGACCGAAGGGTACCAACAATTTTGTCCACGTGTGTAATTAAATTTTGCCAGTTACATACACTGCCATATCAAAAAAAAGGCCACTATGTAGATTTACCAAAGCAAATAGGTAAGAGCCATTGCATAATTACTGCAGTTGTTGTACTATGGTTCACCTGACAACAAGCTATTTTACCCTAACTCATGCAGTGAGTAGCTTCTTATTTCTTAAACAATCATGTCGGGAAGTCATATCCTGTGGTCATGGTAAAAATATTAATCTCTTTCAAAAGAGTCAAGTTATTGGCTTCAACAAATAAGGAAAACAACAAAGATTGTTGAAAATACTAAAATTGTAAAACGCTCCAAGAGCTGTAAAACACATTATTAAAAACTGTAAGGATAGTTGCTAACCATTATCTGTGAGGTCGGAACAACACCCAATGGGAGATCACTGCTCAGCGAAATTGAATCATAAGAAGACATACAGTAAAGATATATAAATTGCTTGGGATCAAAAAGAATGATGTGGGGAGCATTGGAAAAAAAGGTTATGTTGTCTGATGAGTTCAGATTTACCCTGTTCCACAGTGATGGGCGTATGAGGGTATGAAAAGAGGCATGTGATGCACACATCATCCCTAGTGCCACCCGTACAAGCCAGTGAGGGCAGTGTTTTGATCTGTGGTTGCCACAGTTGATCAGGTCTAGGTTAAATAATGTTATGTTTTATACTATCTGAATATATGAAATGACCTGGTCCTGCATAAAGGGATTTTTTTTCTTTCCTTATGGCACAGGTATATTCCAAAATGACACTGGCAGGGTTAATTTTTAACTTGTAAAAGAGTGGTTCAGGGAGCATGAAACATCATTTTCACACTTGGCCACCAAGTTGAGTTGAGTTCAGACCTTAATCCCACTGAGAATTTTTGGAATGTTCTAGAGAAGGATTTATACAGTGGTCCCACTATCCCATTAATATAAGTTCTTGGAGAGAAATTAACACGACTCGGGACTGAAATAAATGTTATGACATTGCATAAGCTTATTGAAACAATGCTACATTCATAATCAAAGCAAAAAGCAGTCCAATGAAGCAGTCTTCTGGCAGCTAATGCCCAGAGGTGGAAAGAGTAATAAAATATGTTATATATAAGTACTGTTACTTCAATGAAATTGTACTTAAGTACAAGTAAAAGTACTGGCCAAAAAATTTACAAGTAAAAGTAAAAAGTAACTCTTTTAAAATTTTACTCAGAGTAAAATTTTAGGAGTTTTTTTTTTTTCTTTGAACAACAGTGGTGGGTGATTCTATTGTAGTAAAAAAAAAGACAGGGATATAAATCTCAACCTGGTTGTTTTTAATTGAGGAAACAACTTTACAAATTAAAGTGCAATAAAAACAAATAAATTAAATACAGTGGAACCTTGGATTATGAGCATAATTCGTTCCGGAAAGAGGAGTGTTACTGTTGTTTTACACAGTAACACTCCTCCTCCCTCTCCCCACCTCACTTTTTAAGTTTAACAACAAACACACACACACAACAGAAACACCGTTTTAACAGGAAAAAAAGAAATCTCTCTGACACTGGTGTGAGTGCATACTAAGGGAATCACTGCTGTAAAGTAAAAAACAAACAAACAGCACCTTACCAGTGAAAAGAATCGTGACAGAGCAGAGTTCCTATGTGTTTGTGAAGCCGGGAAGGGGGTGAAAAGGCGAAAGAGCGTCTGTGCATGTCAGGGTGTGTGTGTGTGTGTTGGTGTCAAATTACGCGCATAAGAGACTAAAAGAAAGAGACGAGCAGAGTTTCTGTGTGTTTGTGAAGCCGTGGGGTGTGAAAAGGTGAGAGAGTGACGGTTTTACTGCACTTATGTCAAATAAAATATTGAAATCATACCTGCTTCTATGATATCAGCCCTCTCAGTCCAGGTAGTCTTGAACTTTGGCAGAAGGATTGCTGCAGCAATCAAGTTAGGATCTTTTATCATTCCACCAAAGCGCTTTCCGATACCATCCTGAACTGCTCTGATGAGKGGCAGACACATCTTGGAAGTTATCTCTGGTGTGCTTAATTTGGCTTCTAGCTGAAATACCACAGGCAGGAGCCACCCCAAGTGCGTGTTGGTCTCAGACTGAAAGATGTTCAGAGCCGTTACCAAAGGTTTCATCACAGTGCAATACTCAGTCAGGAAAACTATTTCAGCTGGGCTCAGCTGGTGTAGCAAAACATCATGCAGGAATATGTATAAAAAAGGAATAAGCAAAGCAACTTCAAGCACTGYTTATTATCAGTGTCATATATACACATAGACATAAAACAATACTCACATTTTTACTTTGAATTCTTCGCAGACATTTCTGATAGCATCCTCTCCCTTTTCTTGTACGATCCGGATGATTCTCTCCACAGCCATGTATGTAGAGTTCCACCTAGTCTGATTTGGACGAATGAGCTGGAGCTTGCATTGATCTTCAACAATTTCCACTGCCATGTATGAACGACTGGATTTGTTCCACATTGCTTGACATTTCCCAAAGGCTGCACGTGACAGCCATTTGTATGCATCATTGTTTTWTTTCTGCAATAGCAGCATCTGTTGTGGCAACTAAACTCAACAGGTGGCATGCACACCTTTGATGCAGTGGAAGCTGGTATTCAAGAGCACTGTCTTGTTCCAGCTTGTGGGTCTTCAGAAGAGTCCTAATCTGATTTGGACTCTGCTCCCTCAGCCTGACATTGCTCACCAAACACACTGAATGCTTTGATGAAGTTTGAGCCAYCATCAGTTGTGGTTCTTGCCACTTTTCTTTTTATTCTATACTGACAATGAATGTCTTCAAGAGCCCCTGCCAGGACATCAAAGGTGTGAGACCCTTTCAATCTCTGACACGCAAGTGCGGCGGATCTACCCTCCAAGGTTTCTTCATCTATCCAATGAGCTATCACGCCTACGTAACTTTGCTGGTGCGCTGTCCAGCAATCGGTAGTGGTGGCAACATCAGTGACTTTACTGAGGTGAGATACCAAAGTCTTCTTCAACTGTTTGGCAGCTCCATCAATTCTGTTCCGGAGAGTCTGGAAATGACTTTGCATTGAGGATTCAGTGCAAATAAAAGGTCTCTAAAAGCAGGTTGTTCGACCAAAGAGAATGGGTGAAGACCCTCACAAATGAAATTAATCATTAGCTTGTCAACCTTTGCCTGTGGCACACGTTTGCCACCAATTCCCATTACATCACTTATTTTTGCTTGTTTGATTGGGATTACTGGTGGTTGCAGAGCTCGCTTCCATCCTGCCACAAAATCAGTTTTAATGGATGTTTTCTCTGTAACCAAAATATTTATAATTTAAATTAATGTTCATTAAACACAGATAATTTGAAATTTTTACATTCTTATATGTATTATTTATACATTCGTATCTTATATGTGTGTGTGTGTGTGTGTGTGTGTGTGTGTGTGTGTGTGTGTGTGTGTGTGTTTCTACAAATTTTGTATTTTAAATTATTGCTGAATAAGCTGAAGACAAGAACGTGCTTATGAAAAACAGTTGCTATATTAGACAAAAAAAAAACACTGAACGTTAACCTTCACACAGTTAAATTTGATGTAACTGTAACCTCATATACATACATAAACAGGTGGACATTAAGATTTTTATTTTAAAAAGTAAGTAATTCTGTCTACTGATAATAAAAAAATGTATTGTTTAATGACCTTTACTGATCATGAAATAAAAAATATATTTTATTCCAGTAGCAGTCCATGACTCGAGTCTACTGTAAGTTATGCACTTTCACAGCAAAAAAAAAAAAAAATCTATTACAATTTGTCATTTAACTTACGATAATGAGAGAAATCGCAAATGCAGAGTCAGCTCGCGCATTGAACTCAGTGATGAATCAAAAMGGTTTGATTTGACACTGCATTCTCAACAAAAGTGTATGATTGGTTATACAGTAATGCCCAATTCTAATGCGACATCTGCAGATCTATTCTAACACTTTTCATAGACTTAAGTAAATCGTGACACTGGTAATAGCTTAACGTTGTCCTTAGTTCCTGTTAATTTCCAACCCTAGCAATGTCATGCACTGATGAAACGCAACAGAACAATAATTACGTAAAAAAAAAGTATGTTTAACTTACCTCAACATGCTTGCACAGGTTTGATGTTGAGTTTTTGTAAGCTGCCAATTCAGTCGTTTTTGGCAAACAAAGTTTACACCGCATAATAGAGCTGTTGCCTTTCTTGTACTTAAATTCAAAGTGGTCTTGTAAATATGGCCATGGGTTTGTTTCTGAAGAATTCAAATTCAACAGCATTTCACTTTCATCTGGGTCTACATCATGTGTGTTCGTCTCCATCTTGCACTGTGTTTGTTCTCCCGCTCATCAGTAGTTTCCGCCACGGGGTTGGGGGGGGGGGGGGTTTTTTTTTTTTTTTTTTTTTTTTTTACTCAATAATGGATAGGATTTAAAATGTAGTTAAGTACAATCCTTAAATCAAAACATACTTAAGTAAAAGTAAATTTACAAAATTTAAAAGTTACTTTAAAAAGAAGAAGTACACAAAAAACATACTCAATTACAGTAACGCGAGTAAATGTATTTCGTTACTTTCCACCTCTGCTAATGACCTACGCTAACAGAATGGATGACCTTTAACAGCTACATCCCTCATCGCAAGAGCTGATTAACACAAGTGACAGGTCATCTCCAGAACGATCAGATGTTATAACCCTAGTTACACTAAAACGGGATCTTTAATCTAATGTGGGAGATTTTTATCTTCCACTTGTTAATGTTGCCTTAATTATAAATATTACACAAATACTGTATCTATAGTAAAAAAAAAACAAAGAAAAACTCTGGACTCCGTGCAGATCTTGGTGAAGTAAGACAGGATTTATTGCAGCAACAAAACCCAAGTGAGCCAGCCTTGCAATGCCTAAGTTGTTAATCCAAAACTTCCAATATGGAAATTAATTAGGAGAAAATTGTGTGTGTGGAAGTTGAGCCATGTCAACTGGACTTCGTTCTAGTTCCGTAGACACGTTTCACTACTCATCCCAGTAGCTTCTTAAGTCTAAGGTAAGTTGGAATGTTCCTCGTATTTAATTCCCCCAAGATCAAATGATCCTCCCTTATCTGAGAAGGCTTGTTAAATAAACAATTTGTGTAGGTGAGAATAGGAGGGAGTGTCATTAAAGAGTAGAGGGAGAGAGAACTGAAGACAATAGTGGGAAATAAGAGAGTCGTTGAGGTCTAGCGCCCGGAGAGAGCAAGGGGAGTCCTTAAGTGTGAAGAGGTCTTAATCTTCCTCAAGATGGATGAAAGGGCGGCATAAAAATATGAGACAGATTGTGTTGAAGACCTCCATCTCTGTTGAGAGAAGGATTTTTCACCTGCAAATACTGTAGATCGCTTCTTTTTTGTCCTCCCTGTCCTCAAATGTGTAAAGTAAAGCTATACTGCTGATTGTGACCCCAAAGGAGTTGCTCCTTGTTGATACATTCTTTTATGAAGTAGTTATGATGTAGAGCTCAGAAGATTCTTCACTGTATTGGACTGCATATATTATATTGCTCTTCTATTATTGTTTTTGGGTTGGAAGAGTCTCTGTCTTAGTGTTTTAGTTTTTAGCTTTTCCTGTTGTGTATGGGTTTCCCTGCCCTGGCCACACTGGACTTGAGGAACCCAACTTTTTGTCGCCTTGGCCATGTGAATGCACAGATGGTACTCAATCGGAATAATGGTTTTACCGCTGCGTCTCATGGCGACAGAATTTGGGTTTGTGTGTTTGCTGGTTTTTACCGCTATATAGACACCTATATAGACACCTCAGGCTTTAGTTCATTTTCCTTTAGAGCTGCACCTAGTAGGAGATAAAACATTGCAATTAAACAAATTCATAATCACAGTACTAAAATTACAGTACAAATTTAAATTAAAATGCAATTAAATCTTATGAGGATCGAATTTAAGCAAAGTAAACGTTACCACAGTGAGCATTGATCACATCACAATGATCACAGAAATAACTTTAATCTGACCAAAAGTAATAAAAAATAAGAATTCTATGAATGTTAACCAGTGAAAGTCAGACATTGCTTTTCAACCATGCTTCAACGGAATTATTAAAAATAATAAACTCATGGAACAGGCCTGGACAAAAATGATGGTACCCCTAACTTAATAGTTTGTTGCGCAACCTTTTGAGGCAATCACTGCAATCAAGCAATTCCTGTAACTGTCAATGAGACTTCTGCACCTCTCTGCAGGTATTTTGGCCCACTCCTCATGAGCAAGCTGCTCCAGTTGTTTCCGGTTTGAAGGCTGCCTTTTCCAGACAGCATGTTTCAGCTCCTTCCAAAGATGCTCAATAGGATTGAGGTCAGGGCTCATAGAAGGCCACTTTAGAATAGTCCAGTGTTTTCCTCTTAGCCATTCTTAGGTGTTTTTAGCTGTGTGTTTTGGGTCATTGTCCTGTTGCAAGACCCATGACCTGCGACTGAGACCCAGCTTTCTGACACTGGCCAGCACATTTCTCTCTAGAATCCCTTGATAGTCTTGAGATTTCATTGTCCCCTGCACAGATTCAAGACACCCTGTGCCAAATGCAACAAAGCAGCCCCAGAACATAACAGAGCCTCCTCCATGTTTCACAGTAGGGACAGTGTTCTTTTCGTGATGTGCTTCATTTTTTCGTCTGTGAACATAGAGCTGATGTGCCTTGGCAAAAAGTTCCATTTTTGTGTCATCTGTCCATAGGACATTCTCCCAGAAGCTTTTTGGCTTGTCAACATGTAGTTTGGCATATTCCAGTCTGGCTTTTTTATGATTTGTTTTCAACAATGGTGTATCCAGGGCGTGTGCAAATGTTCATAAATGTGCAATGTTCAAAAATGGTTTAGTTTTGTGTGGTGAGAGACCATATCGCCTGCGGGAAGAAACTCCTCCTCAGTCTCTCTGTGTTGGCTTTCACTGAGCGGAAGCGCTTACCTGACCGCAACAGAGAAAACAGTCCTTTATTGGGGTGGCTAAGGTCCTTCACAATCTTGCAGGCCTTGATCCAGAACCACTTGCTGTAGATTGAGTGCAGGTCAGGGAGCTCGGTGCACTTACATGATCGCACCACCCTCTGAAGAGCTCATCTGTCCTGCATGGTGCTGTTCCCAAATCAGGTTGCAATGTTTCCCATCAGGATGCTCTGTATGGTGCAGGACTAAAAGTTTCTAAGCACCCTGGAGGGCAGTCTGAAGTCTCTTAAGCTGAGGTGGTAGAGACACTGCCAGGCCTTTTTCACCATGGTGTTGATGTGACAGTGTCCACTCTCTCTACCAGGCTCTCATTGATGACAGGGGTCTCGTAGTTCCTCTCCTGCTTTGTACTGTAGTCCACTATGAACTCATTTGTCTTACTGATGTTTAGAAGGAGATTGTTCCTCTGGTACCAGTTCTCCCGATTTCCAATTTCCTCCAGGTAGGCCGTCTCATTGTTGTCAGAATTCAGGCCCACCACGATGGTGTCGTCAGCAAACTTGATGATGGTAGTGGAGTTGGTAGTGGCCATGCAGTCGTAGGTGCAGCAGGCTCAGAACACAACCCTCGGGGGTTCCAGTGCTGAGGATGAGGGTGGCTGAGACTTGTCCGCCCATCTGCCAGTCAGGAAATTAGAGATCCACTGACCCAGATGGGCTGAGTCCCAGGTGCTCCAGCTTGGTGGTGGGTGTGGAGGGAGTTATAGTATTAAATGCTGAGCTGTAGTCAACAAAGAGCATTTTAACATCCTAAATATCCCAGTGAGTGAGAGATATGTGAACTAAGTGAGAGATGAACAGTTGAACAGTTTGGATTGTAAGCAAACTGCAGAGGTTCAAGTGTGTCAGAAAGTGAGGAGATGATGAATCCTGTGATCAGCCACCCAAGGCACTTCATCTCTACTGAGGTCAGGGCTACAGGGTGATAATCGTTGAGGGAAGAAGGATGGGGTTTCTTTGGGACAGGAAGAATGATGGAATCTTTAAAGCATGTGGGAATTACTGACTGGGATAATCAGAGGTTGAATAGTTCAGGTGATAGCTGGTCTAAGGGAGTGACCATGTCCACCTGAGGTGGAATATAAATGGCGCGGATTATAAAGGTTATGTGGCGCATATAGTTTTATTATATAGTTTTTGCACATTAATCTTACAATAAATATGGCACACCCAATTTTTCTGATGAAAACTCAGGCTGGGAAATCCCACACCAACTCACCCACACCCACAATCCCCATGCACCCAAATAATTTAGAAATCACAGACAGCCTTATTTTTTCTCTCTATACAGATCTGGGGGAAAAAATTATGTAAAAATATTACTAAAAAAATAATCGGTTTCTTGTGTTTCTTTTTTCTTACACTGTACTGTAGGTGCATTTGTTGTTGTTTTTTTTTAACTACTCACAATATTTCTCCTAATAGAAATATAAATAGATTTTCTCAAAATATAACTATTGCTATTTAGAGTGTATATTTAAAGGAAATGACATTACAACACATCAAAATAACCCAAGATCATGTAGAAGAGCTTTAATAACTCAAATAAAACAAAATGCTAATAATTTGTAAATAAATTGTGTTAATGCTTTGGCTAAATTACATTAAGAAATCAGTATTTGGAATAATTTGAAATTACATATTGTATTTATATCTTCTTATTCAATGCCTCAGCTCCTCTCTCGGCACCCTGTCATACGCTTTCTCTAAATCTATAAAGACACAATGCAACTCCCTAATTACCTTCTCTGTACTTCTCCATCAGCATTCTCAAAGAAAATACTGCATTTGTTGTACACTTTCTAGGCATGAAACCATATTTCTGCTCACAAATGCTCACCTTTGCCATTAACCTAGTTTCTGCTACTCTTTCCCAAAGCTTCATTGTATGGTTCATCAGCTTTATTCCTCTGTAATTGCCACTGCTCTGCACATCTCTCTCAGTTCTTAAAAATCGGCACGGATACACTTGTCCTCCATTCCTCTGGAATCCTCTCACTCTCCAAAACCTTGTTAAACAGACTAGTTAGAAACTCTACTGCAACCCCTCCTCATACTTCCACAGGTATGTCATCAGGACCAACTGCCTTTCCACTCATCATCCTCTTTAATGACCTCCTCACATCACTTTTACTGATTTTTGCTACTTCCTGCTTCACCACAAGCACCTTCTCTACTCTTCATTCTCTTCTCTACATTTCCGTCCTTATCTTTAATCACTCTGACATACTGCACATCTTGCCTTGCCAACCTGTACAGATCCACCTCTCCCTTCCTACTGTCCAACCTAGCACACAAGTCCTTATATGCTCTTTGTATTGCCTTTGCCACCTCTATCTTAACCTTATGCTGCATCTTCCTGTACTCCTGTCTACAACCTTCAGTCCTCTCAGTGTCCCACTTCTTATTAGCTGGCCTCTTTCTCTGTATACACTCCTGGACTTCCTCATTCCACCACCAAGTCTTTTTGTCCACTTTTCCCTTTCCTGATGATACATCAAGTACCCTCCTACCCGTCTTCCTGATCACCTTAGCTGTTGTCCAGTCAACTGGAAGCACCTCCTGACAACCCAGAGTCTGTCTCAACTCCTCCAAGAAAACTGCACAACATTCTTCCACTTTGTCCTCTGCTCTGCCTTTGTTCTCTTCACCTTCTTCTCTATCAGGGTCATTTTAACACTCCCTGTGTTGTCTGGTTACACTCTCCCCTACCAATACTTTGCAGTCTCCTTCAGATTGCAACGTTGACACAAGATGTAGTCCACCTGAGTGCTTCTGCTTCCACTCTTATATGTTACCCTATGTTCCTGCCTCTTCTGGAAGAAAGTACTCACTACTGCCATTTCCCTCCTCTTTGCAAAGTCCACCACCATCTGTTCGTTTATGTTCCTGTCCTGAAGACCAAACCTGGCCATCACATTCTCATCACCTCTATTCCCTTCCCCAACATGTTTTTTAAAATCTGCACCACCACTCTCACCTCTGGGGATGCTCTGCATCACTTCATCTAACTYTCTCCAGAATAAATAATATTAATGTCTTTTAGTATGTAGGGGGACAAAATGTCCAATGCATTTTCCACTATTAATATGTAGGGTTTACATAAAGTTGACCAAGAATGACCACTGCATTCTTTACCTTCATTATGTAGTGTGTTAGTTCTGGATCAGAGGTATATTGAATCTTAAATGATTCGGGTTAATTTGATTAAAATGTATATTGTACACTCAGTTGTGCTATAAAGTTTATCTTACTAATCCTGTTTATCCCACAGCCAACGAGGATATTACAAAATCTGGCATTTTTCAATTACAAGCAAGATAACATAAGATCTAGGGAAATGTTTAGACTTTAAAATACAGGACCAAGACAACAGTCCTTTATAAAGAAACAATAATTTATTTGACCACGCTAAGATACATGAAACTGCGCTACTTGAACACACACACACACAAACATACCAACAGTTTGGAGAGTGAAAGTTAATGAAGTTCATCTAGTACTGTTTACTAGATCAAAGAAAGTCACAAGAGCAGAGTCTTGGGTTTAATCTTAGGGTTTAGTTATGAAACGAGCACCAATTTTCAGGAAGGTATGCAGCTTTGTTTGTTTACTTGTGTTACATTTCATTCTCTTCCTGTGGTTCGCCTCCAGCGAAGGGAATCACAGCATTGCTGATTGGTTGGTGCGCGGTTGTAAAGATCTCACATTTCCATGTATGGGAGAGATTTGTATTATCATTGTTGACCACGGGATAAACAATATTGGTAAGACACAATGAATCGTGCTACATGCTGGACAGATAGATGAAGTGTATGCTATAAATATTAAATCAGTTTAATAAATCAACCTGAATCCTTAAAGATTTGATTCACCTCTGACAAAAAGACTGTCCATCTGTTAGACTCTGATGAGATTTCCCAGACTGCAATAAATGTGTCATGAAAATTACTGAATTTTTTCTACAGAGCCAATAATCAGAGTCTCTTTGAAACATCACTTCTGCTAAAGACGGCATGGCCAATGGGGACACTAGAAGGATTCCCGGTGGCCTTGCGACTGATTTGGCCTGCTGCCAGCGAGGTTTWTTTATTTATTTATTTATAATAATTGAAATATATATTTTTAGATTATTGCCCACCCTGTCTACTAAAGTGGTGATTTCTGAAGGAAAGAAGCTATAGTGCAGACATGGAAGCCATGTAAAACATTTAAATAAATATACATAAATAAATACATATTTATTTAGTTTGTGAACAATCAAATTACAATTACGTGGTTATTTTGCACTAAGGTGAGGAGAGTTCTGTTTGTAACACTGGAGCGGAAGAAGTGAGAGGTACAAGAAAAATTACTTTTTATGTATAAATACGTAGCTGTTTGCTTTTTTGCAAAAAGTGGGGCCAACCAACATCAATGTGAAAAACTGGTAGAGAACATGTCAAAATGCATGAAAGCTGTAATTGCAAATCTGGGTTATTCCACCAAATACTTATTTCTTAATGTTATTTAGCCAAAGAATTAACACAATTTGTTTACATATTATTAGCATTTTGTTTTATTTGAGTTATTAAAGCTCTGCAAATACTACATGATCCTGGGTTATTTTGATGTGTTGTTGTGATGTCATTTCCTTTAAATGTACACTCTAAATAACAATAGTTATATTTTAAATTTTGGAGGAATATTGTTATTAGTTTTTCCAGAGCTGTATAGAGGAGAAAAAATAAGGTTGTGTTTTTCAAATTTATTTGGCTGCATAGGATGTTTTGGGCAGGTGTGGGATTTTTGGCCGGAAATTGTGTCCCAATCTCACATTTCCATGTATGCCCTGGTACAGAAGACTGATTCAGAACATTGTGGACTGGTTCCAACAAATCTGCCTGAAGGGTACCAACAATTTTGTCCACGTGTTTAAATGTGAGGAAGAACAAAGACTTTAGACTGCCCTCTAAGGTGCTTAGGAACTTCTACTCCTGCACCATAGAGAGTATCCTGACGGGAAACATAACGACCTGGTTCGGGAACAGCACCATGCAGGACAGRBGAACTCTWCAGAGSGTKGTGCGATCAGCTGAGYGCATCATCCACACCGAGCTCCCTGACCTGCACTCGATCTACAGCAAGTGGTGCTGGACCAAAGCCAGGAAGATCATGAAGGATCTCAGTCATCCCAGCAATGGACTGTTCTCTCTGTTGAGGTCAGGAAAGCGATTCCGCTCCCTGAAGGCCAACACAGAGAGACTGAGGAGGAGCTTCTTCYCGCWGRYGATABGGYCTCTTAATCAGTACACCACACAGTACTGATCCATTTTGTACATCTGCACATGTTTCTGCACTCACTCTGGACATTCTGGACATTCGCCACACTAGTGGTCACTGCACACCTGCACACTCATGGACATTATGCACATAAGACACTATTAATATCCACACAAGTCACTTTAATACGACACTTTACTGCATATTTGCACTCTCCAGGACAGTTGCCCAAGCATTTCACTGCATATCGTACTGTGTATGACTGTGTATGTGTCAAATAAAATTTTAATTTGAATATTGCACAACGTTGTTGTGGGGATTTCTGCAGTGGTCTTATTTTCTATAGTTCAGGATGCTCTCCTTCCATGCTATTTGAAATACTAACAATTTAGTTTGACACGATTTACATTCTAATTTCCGAGAGGTCTGTATTAAAGTGTGCGTGTGATCATTATACCAGGGAACGAGTTTCTTATCTCTAGTAATTTTTCTTTGAACTGGAGATACATTATCGAAGGTATAACAGAATGTCGACTTAGTTCAGAACATTGTACAGATGGTGATCCAATCAGAGTTGATAACTCTGATAAAGTTCTGTGTCGTAGTTGATGTGAATGTACGTTTAATGTGGTAGCGCGGCGTTGTGCGTGCATTATTACTACGACACACTTTAATTTAGACAAGATAGTGATCTGAGATAACTTCAGACTCGGGAATTGGGAATAAATTTCTTATACTTAATCCAAAAAATATTATTAAATGTAATAATAATAGTAAGCTTATACTGTATACTTAATCATAGGTCAGGTTTGACTTCGGCATTTAACTTTAGCTGTCTGCTTTTCTGTTCTTTCCTTTTTGTTTTTGTATGAAAAGAACAGTGTGCTTTTCGACTGCACTCCGTTAGGCCACTCAAGGCTAAACAGTGATAAAACAGAGATAAAATAGTGAGAACGAGCTGACATGCACATGTGTATATATTCCTGGACTACACTGAATAAACTCGGATTCTCTCTGAACACTGTCTTGTGTGCTTCTTTGAGATCTCCAGGCCTGAGCAGATAAATTCACCACAGAGCTAGATCCTCTGATCCTTGGCATAAACACCTGAGAAAGATGTCCCTTATCTTAGCTTACATTACTGTAACAGTGTAGGCAACACCTGAACAACAGGTCTTCATTTCACCGGAAAAAGGAATGAAACATTTCCCATCAGTCATCGCGTCTTGAAATAATGCAGATCAAACATAATACACCTGTTCATATATAAAAAGGAATATTTAGGCATATACGTGAAATATATTTCACTTTAAATATTACAGATCAAAACAAGAAGATGTACTGAGCTGCAGTTCATTGTGATGTGGACAAAAGGTCTAGGAAGGAAATGTAGACAGTTCTTTTCCCATTTTTTGCAATGAGTTTAATTAGGAAGCRCCGTCAAAGCCCAGGGATTCTGCTTGCTGTTGCATTGTATTCAGGGAGTARCATATATTTTTATGTTTGTTGCATTTCTGGGGGAGTATGTCTGCAGTTTTATCGATAAATGTGCTCATATGCATTTATTAGGCAGTGTTTATTGTTTAGTGCTTTTTTAAAGGCATATACACAATAAAACTTAGCATACACTTTTGTATTTTTTGTTGCACTTCGTACCTGAGTCGCAGTTTTGTTGTTTGGAGCTGAATTCCGTTTGTTGTTCAGACGAAGAAACTCACGCTCTCCATAAAGGGCAAAAKAAAAWGAAAAAGGCAAAGCCCAATAGTATTAAAACATAAAAACTAGTCTGCAGATCCCATGCTGCAGGTGTTCTGTGGTGGCTAGTGCAATATTATATGCAGTGGTTTGTTGGGGCTGCAGCCTGAAGGTAGCGGACACCAATAGACTGGATAAATTAATCAGTAGGGCCGGCTCTGTCCTAGGCATTGAGGCAGGACTCTGTACATGTTGAGAGGAGAATGCAGTTAGATATCACTCAATTCTAGACCATCTTTCTCACCCACTAAAACGTGTGCTGGCTGATCAGTGTTCTACTGAGTACCCACGGCATCCTTTCTTTCTGGTTTTCTATTATACTGTACAACTTTTTTCTGTAAAAACTGAAACTGTAACTTAAAATAGTTACAATCATGCCTTTTCAACCATATGCTACTATTTCTAAAATGCTTATGTTTATTTAAATCTACTTATTACCAACACTTAAAGGACATTTTCACTGTACAATTAATGCACTTAATCACTATTAGTACACTGTGAACAAATAGTCTTATTTCTCACGCTCAACTTTAATCTAATATCACTTGCAAAATTTGCCATTCCATTTCTTGTTACATTCATCCTGCTGTACAACATAGTTGTAAACTATTTAAAATCCTCAATTTTATAGTTTTTTCCCCCTAGATTTTCATGTAATAGTAATTGTGTTGATGTGTTTCCTTTCTTCCTTGAATCTTCTATATACAATACATAGTAGAAAATGTCACTATTTGACAATACAAGTGTTTTCACAGACTTCTACCAGAAACCTTTTTTGTAAATATTTTTTTATTCTCATACAAATAAGTCACAGCAGCAACACATTGGCTTAGTGGTTAGCACTGTCACCTCACATGTCCAGGGTTGGGGATCAAATCTTGCTTTTGGTCAGTGTGTGTAAAGGTTGCATGTTCTCCCTGTGCTTATTATGTTTCCTTCAGTTCCAAAAGGCTGTAGACTGACTGGTGTTTTAAAAGTGCCTGTTTAAAAGTGACTGGTGTTTTAAAAGGATGTTTATGATTGGGTGTCTGAGTTTGTGTTTGTGCCACATCCAGCACTGTGCCATACAATAAGTTAATTGGGCTAGGCTCCTGGCTCGATCTGACCACACATGGGATAGGTGGAATACAGTTGATGGATGGATGGTCGTTTCTAGAATACTCAAACCAGAGTTAATACAAAACYCAATAGCTTCTTTTCTGCATTCTCAGAAGGTATTTTAGGTTTTACAATAAGATGTTCTTATAATTCTACCCCAGACCTTCACCGCTCTTGCTGATTGAGATTTTGAGATACACACAGTGACATTTATTTTAATTCATGCTCGAGGAATCATAGAGTATGACAAAGAAAATGTATGGCTAATCTGGACTAGACTAATGAATGTCTACTCTCTGGGATGTTCTTAGCTTACTACACTGGTCATTAAGCAGATGGACAGTTTAACAGTCATGCATCCTGATCAGCAGACTTTAAAGTACTTTCACATATGCAGCATTTATTCTAATGAAGTAGAACCTTAATGCGCAGTCCTTTGAGCAGTTAAGAACATGTGAATAATGTGGCTTCCAAATGATTTTAGTAAAGGGCATTGCAGTTAAAAAGAAAAAAAAAAAGAACTTGCATAATCTGTGCATTGTGAACATAAAACACAAACAAACACACACACACACACACACACATTGTGAATTGATGGCCTAGCAGAGGTCAGTGTAAGGATTTTGAAGAGAGCTTTGATGGGGACAAGCAAGAACAAGGAATATAATGATCTTTTGGTTTTGTAAACTGTGAGAATAAGAAGAACTATATGGAAAWGTCGAGAGGTGCTTGAAGAGAGGCACATGACTATGAGMAAAGCTTAAGGAGAAAAATGCTAAACGAGGAGAGAAATGAGCACTGAGGAGTTGAAGAGAGCGCTAGGAAAGCCAAAGAGTTCCAGGAGTACACCCTTTGTGAGATTTTTCATTAGACTGCTGTATATATAAAAGGAGCTTTAGCATTATCACTTCAATAGATTGGACAGCAAAARGTTCTGCTTCCACCATGAACTTATCTATCTCATAAACATACAGAAAAGTGCTTATAGTGGTTTGAAGTTTCCATCATTGGGTAGATCCTTATCCTGGTCTAATAGATTTTCTAACTACRAGTACCATTAGCCAACACTATTATACCCAAAGACTAAATAAACAATCTTTAAGCAATTTAATCATTGCTTAAAGATTGCCAGTAACTTGGCTGTACAGACATCTGGAGGAGGTTCRTTCTACCTCCTAGGAGCCAGGACAAAAAACAGTCTAGATGCATGTCTTGCTTCATCACAGAGAGATGGACCAGTTGAGCAGTGCTGGAGGAACAGAGGGGTGTGATTAGAGTTGAGAGGTGGGTGCTGGTCAGTTGTTTCCTTTGCAGTCAAGCAACAGTGTGGKAGAATTCAGGAAGATTGAAAACAAGCTGTGCTGCTGCATTCTGGATCAACTGCAGACAGCAAACTGAAAAACAGGGCTTAAATAAAGGCRATAATCTAAAGTAAACAAGGAACAAGGTATTTGAACAAAAACATAACTCAAATATAAACTGTAATCTCTAACCATACCAGAAACAGAGAATATCAAACCTTCCCTTTATCTCCAAGATTCTGGAAAAGGTAGTATYACAGCAGCTATGTTCACATCTACACAGAAATAGCATAAACGAACTGTATCAGTCATCACAGCACAGAGACAGCACTTGTTAAAGTAGTAAACGACCTCCTATGGGCCTCTGATCATGTCCATTCCTCATGTTCTCAAGTGGAGTTTGGTGTTCCACAGGGTTCAGTTTTAGGCCCACTGCTTTTTTCCCTTCACATGCTTCCTCTGGGMAACATAAGTCGTAAACATGGTATTAGTTTTCATTGTTATGCTGATGACACACAATTATACGTCTCAGCAAAACCAGATGAGAGAAACCAGTTTGCTAAAATTGAGCAGTGTGTGCAGGTCATTAAGATTGGATGTTAATTAGTTTTCTTCTGCTTAATCCTGATAAGACAGAAGTTCTAGTCATAGGACCACAAGCAGCCAGAAGTAAGCTTTCTGATCACACTGTAACTTTAGATGGCCTTTCTGTTCCATCAAGTGCAAAGGTAAAAGACCTCGGTGTGATTATAGATTCCAGCCTTTCGTTTAAAGCTCATGTAGATAATATTACCAGGATAGCTTTCTTTCACCTTAGAAATATTGCCAAGATAAGAAATATATTGTCACTAAATGATGCAGAAAAACTAGTTCATGCTTTTATCACCTCTAGATTGGACTATTGTAACGCCTTACTGTCTGGTTGTTCAACTAGGTGTATAAACAAGCTTCAGTTAGTACAGAATGCAGCAGCGAGAGTCCTCACTAGAACCAGAAGATACGAGCACATTACTCCTATCTTATCTACACTGCATTGGCTCCCTGTGAAATTTCGCATCGATTTCAAGATACTACTTTCGATGTATAAAGCACTAAATGGTCTCGCACCACAGTATCCGAGTGAACTGCTAGTGTCTTACGATCCGCCACGCCTACTTCGATCAAAGAATGCAGGCTGCTTGTCAGTAGGCGTATTATTAAAACTAAAGCAGGGGGTGGAGCTTTTTCTTACAAACCYCCAAAGTTATGGAATAGTCTTCCTATAAATGTTCGGGACAGTCTCAGTGTTTAAACCTATTTATTTAGCCAAGCATTTTTGTAAATAGATTAACCTTAGGTAAAGGAGCAGATCTGGGGGACTCATGGACGTAGAGTATTMTGGTGAACTGGTATGTTTAGATGCTGTCTTCCCCACTCTCATTGATCACTCAGGTTTGTTGACGGTGAGGTGATTGGTTGCTTTACATCTCAGGGAGCCCTCATGTTTGTGTTTCCTTCTGGCTCTCCCTTTTAGTTATGCTGTTATAGTTAGTCCTGCCGGAGTCCCTGCTTGCACTTTGCACTAAATATACATTCACCTTATACATGTTGACTGTGACCATACCTAACTGCCATCTCTCCTTATCTTCTGCTCTCTCCTCTTCTGCTCTCTCCTTTTCCCTCTCCCTGTCTCTCTTTCGAGCTATACATGTTCGCTCCTGAGTTGCCAGTGATCCAGACCCCTCTGCCTTCTGGACCTGTCTAACCCGTTCTGGGGTCCTGCTTCTGGTTGGAGATCTTGTCGCAAGGGTGCCTGGGATGCATTTGGTGGCTGGGGATGGTTTCCACAAAGACTGTCCTGTCCTCGACTGATGCAGACAGCTATTCGCTGGGGACCTGTGACTTCAGTTTTTCGGTAGCTCTGGACTTAGGAAATTCTCTAGGAGTCTCTAGGAACAAACTGGACTGGATTTAATTTTAACACATCTCCTGTTATACTGAACTTCCAGTCTTACACAGTATTATGCTGATCAATCCYTGCTGTCCGTTTTCACCCAGATGAGGATGGGTTGAATTGAATGGAATGCAGTATGTATGATGTACAACACACAYACCTCMCACAGATRTAAAATAAAAAGGACAGTTGGCTTTCTCAAAAAAAATTTCCCCACGTTATGCCAGTGCTCAACTTAATTAACATTATTACACCACCAGGCGCACACACAAAATAAAACAAATTAAAGTTAAATATTGGCTTACTGACAATGACATTACTCAAAACATTACTCAATAGCTCCCCACAAAACATTACATTATCATGACAAATGGGTGGACCCTCAAACATTGCCCACAGTAGAACTACAAATCCTAGTTACTGGGGACTTCACTGTAAGACATCTCAGTTCCTGGTTGTTTAAAATTACACACAAATCAGTGAGCTGTTCTTTGGGTAGAAATGAGGAATGGGGAAAGAGACTATGAGGGTAACAATGTGTGGAATCACAGGCTGGCTTGCAGCAACAGTCTAACCCAAGTGTGGGTGCGTGCGCACACACACACACACACACACACACACACACACACACACACACACACACACATTATTAATAACAAAAAACCCAAAGGAAATTGTTTCTTTGTCTTGAGTACACTTCAGTCCCCTGGGACCTAAAGATATAGAGTCAGCATCATAAAAACATATTTAAGTAATAGTATTAAGTTCTGCCTAGGAAAATGCATTCCCACAAAGGGACATTTAGGGGAGTTCATTTAAAGCTATAGACAGCAGGTTTGGAAAATGTGCGAAAAAGAATGACACATAGCCATGCCAGGCATGATCTGAGTTTTATTTTAGCTAACATTGAAATTATTACTAATGCACATCAAAGTTTAATATAATTTTTAAGATCTATAAATCTTATGCAAACTTATTAAAATGGAACATAATATGTCCACTTTAAAAAAATTATAATCTTCTAGGAGAAATTATTTCGATCTCATCTAGGGTTTTTCTTTGCTGCTTCCACGCACAGAGCTGGGATAAACATAACAGCTAATCATTTATTACTGCACTCGACCCTGAGCAGTACTTCACATCTCCCATCACAACAGCTGCTGTCTGTTTTGTTTTTCCCTTTTTCATTCTCATGTTTTACTATTACAGATTTGTAGATGTTTTGACGTCTATTTACATTCTTTACACCTTAATTTAATCCTGTAATCCTTACAAGGGTTCTCATTCAACCAGGAAGTTCAGATTTGGTTCGGTTTACCTAATTTTTGACTGAAGAATAGCTGCTCTCCGTCCGATCATTGATGGAATTTTGGAATTTATGGAACATGTACAGTAATTAAGTTTAGCTAGTGAAGGAGAAAACCTTGAGATTGAGTTTCTATTCAGGAGTCTGCTGTCTTTGTAGTCTTTCTTTAAAATGTGTCATATCTGTTGACCAGACAAAAAGTTTTTTTGTTTGTTTGTTTTTCCTCCAGCATTGAAACACACACACACATACGCACACACACAATATTATTGTATTATTGAGTACATATTTGATCTGTGTCCAGGCGAGACTTGTTTTTTCCTGTCTTGCATCATTTTAAGTCCACAGCTTAGGTTTTATTTCAGAGATGTAGCATGCTCTCATGTATTTCACTTGGTTATATAATTTATTTTTGTGTTTTGAATGGCTGCAGGTTTGTACTAATAGCCTGCAGGGCATGTGTAATTGGATCTCTTTTCATTTTGTTGGGAAATTGCCTAGTGATAGATGTGGACAATTACAAGCCACTGAGAGTCTCCTTGCAATTTCTCTCTCTCTCACACACACACACACACTCTGTTACTTGCACACACACACACAAACATACACATTGAGCCAATTACTCAAATCAGAGTTCTGCTAGAAGACACGCTTGTAGGAGATGCCACTTTGATCCACAATTAGGAAATGAGCTTTACTTTCAATTCTTCACAAAATAAAGGAAAAAAAATCTGTTCCTGATGTTTAAACACCACAAAGCTCAGAACTCCTTGTAGAGTGATGATAAGCACCACTGTGTAAATGGAGTATATTTTTCAACCCACAGAACCCAACCAACACACATAGAAATTGTTGCAGACGGCGATGCAAAGAGCACATTCACAGTCAGGAAGCATTGAGAGAGGAGAGAGAGAGAGATTTGAGAGATTTTAACGCACTTTATTAATGAAACAATGTTATATATTTACATATATTACACTTTTGTAAAGTAAAAAATGATATATTTGCTCTTCAGTGTTGATGGTGTAATTTGTATGTAAATACTTTTGTGCTTTAAAAGTAGACGTCCTTTGTTTACATTTCTATTTGAGTATATATTTTGAAGTACTACACATCCCAAAACACTTCATTACAAGTCTCAGAATCAATGTAGGTCTCCCATCCCATAAGCTGCATAAACAGTACAAAATAAAAATAGTTCTCCGTTGTTGTCTCCAATATATATATATATGTCACATTTAGGTCACCTAAAGGATTATTAGGAACACCATCCTAATCTGCTGTTTGACCTGCTTTCGCCTTCAGAACTGCCTTAATTCTACGTGGCATTGAATCAACAAGGTGCTGAAAGCATTCTTTAGAAACGTTGGCCCATATTGATAGGATACTGTAGCATCTTGCAGTTGATGGAGATTTGTGGGATGCACATCCAGGGCACGAAGCTCCCGTCCCACCACATCCCAAAGATGCTCTATTGGGTTGAGATCTGGTGACTGTGGGGACCATTTTAGTACAGTGAACTCATTGTCATGTTCAAGAAACCAATTTGAAATGATTCAAGCTTTGTGACATGGTGCATTATCCTGTTGGAAGTAGCCATCAGAGGATGTGTACATGGTGGTCATAAAGGGATGGACATGGTCAGAAACAATGCTCAGGTAGGCCGTGGCATTTAAACGATGCCCAATTGGCACTAAGGAGCCTAAAGTGTGCCAAGAAAAGATCCCCCACACCATTACACCACCACCAGCAGCCTGCACAGTGGTAACAAGGCATGATGGATCCATGTTCTCATTCTGTTTACGCCAAATTCTGACTCTACCATTTGAATGTCTCAACAGAAATCGAGACTCATCAGACCAGGCAACATTTTTCCAGTCTTCAACTGTCCAATTTTGGTGAG
>QMIH01002718.1:0-22383 GCA_003987875.1 Clarias batrachus | reverse complement strand
GATTCACACCTTCCCGAGAATGGAAGGCGGGACATAAGTACGCGCTCGTGCTCAAAAGAGGAAGTGACGTAATTCCAGTTCGACTCTGTACACAAACAAACGTGGCTGCTGAAGAATCTCTGTGAAGTAATGCCGAAGTATAGCATTTGCTAGAAATTTAGACAGACGAAAATATCCGGAGATAATCGGACACTAAACATAAAAACTCCGATATTTACAGATGTATCCGTAAGTATTTAGACGCGCGCGCGTACAGCAGCACTGAGCAATGCCGTGCAGAGTTAAACAAACTTCGGCTCGTGCAGCACATAGCGCGCGCTGCGATACTGAAGTGAGGAAAAGATAAACAATAGGATAAAAACCATCCAGTGTGATCGAGTCGGAACCCCTCTGACCCACAACAACATCTACCTTCATCATCGGAACCGGACAGCGTGGAGCCTGGTCCAGCAGAGAGCCGTGAGCGGTGAGTTCATATTAAATTCTATTAACTTCTGTTATTAACACTGTTAAAGAGTCTCTCATTATCACCACATCTCCAGGTAATTGTCTGTGGATCTCATGGTGACATTTAAATGTATATAATAAGATATACAGGATGATCCTTTCACATTAGCTCACAGTAAAGTTAACTTGGAATGCTCCTCATGTCTGCTCACTTTAAGGCCTCAGATCAGTTCACTGTTCAGAAGAGCAGAATGTGATCAACTCCAGTGTTGTGCTTATGTAGCTGTTAGAGTTACAGCTACTTTACTCTTTAGTAAATGTATAACCTTCATGTATATTCTCCAACACATCTCAGAGACACTTAGAAAAACTGAGATGCTGATGAGCCACATAAGCTCCACACACAATTTCAGGTTATCTGTGATTGCTGTGACAAAATGTAAATGTTGGAGAAATTTAATTTGTACAAGCTGTTATGGTTGCAACTTTCAGCTAATTTCTTGCTTTTATACTTTCTTGCAGACAGGCACTGGAGGAAACAAAGACTGAGACCTCTAACAACAGAAGAAAGAGACAAAACCTGACGTGCAAGAGCAGGAGACTCATAATGCCTGCATGGAATCTCAAATTTAGATGGAGGAGTTCTGACTACAGTTACAGAGGAAGGAACACCAAGAGATCGAATAGGACGTTGATGCAAACGATGGACCAACTGTTTTCTTAATTTCATTAACACACACCCTCTTGCTATGCAAGTACAAGTAAATATAAAATATGCTACATTTTAATGTTTATATTTTTATCCTATTTGACAGCTACTTTTGTTACAAAATTTACTTTTATTATATTTTTCTTTAATAATGTTTAATAAAACATTTTGCACTCTGTCCAGTACTATCCAGGCTTTATTCCAATTCCCCCACACTCATCTTGGATTTTACAGTATACATTTATTTTTTACATTTACAAAAATACAATATAAACACACGGCACACAAAACATGTTAATTTAAAACCTCACCATGCATCAATGTTTAGTGTTTTAGTTTCAGCACCTCAGCTAGGTTTGAAAATCTACATAGCAAGGTAAGAAAAAAAGAGCACAAGCATCTCTCTTGTAGGACTGTTGTCTTCTTAATAGGAGTATTTAATAGCCATTTCTGGTCTCTCCTGGTCACAAGGACATCCTGACATCACACACCACCCCTCTCTAAACCCAGATGATCCTGAGGAGAACAGAAAAATGCATGATTAGATATTTATCATTTATTATATGTATCTATGCTATTGTTGAACTTTATTTTAGCAGGCATTATATTGATCTGTAGCATTTATTCATTGTTTACATCTGTGATTAATTTACAGTGTACATAAACACTTTATTTTTATGATAAAAAAAGTAAAAATTGTAAATGTCCTATGACTAAAGAAAGTAATGTTTAATGAGCACTTTATTTCTATTTGACTGTAAATCAGAAGAGAATGCAGACACACCTGATTCCTCACCTTACAGAGTAGAGATGTAAAGTCATTCCTCAGTGCCTCGTGTAGTGTCTGTGCAGCGCGTGCTCATTTCACCCTCTGAGTCGCGCGACAGATGTGTCAGTAGGCATGTTGTTTACAGTGCCGTTGTTTTTGTCATAAAAATAAAAACATCCACATGGAGCATTAACAGGTGTCTCACAGTTCATGACCCGAGTAGCGTTTCTTCTTCTTTCTTAGTTTTTTTTCCGGCAAAAAACAAACCAACTATCTCTCTACCGCCACCTACAGTTTCCAGTTGTGTAAATACGCAAGTGTCCCCGGGATCACAATCACTATTACAGTGTGAACGCAGACCTGCGGGGGGATTGGGGTGGGGGAGAAATCGTGCTCGGGTACAGAACAGAACAGATCGTTACCAGTGAAAACGCCCTTAAAGGATTTGGGGACAACAGGGGTTCTATTATTGCTGGTATCTGTTTGAGAAAATGTGTCGGTATAGGATCTAATATACAGGTTGACAATTTTGAAGAAGAGTGAAATTAGTTCCCTCGCTTCAAGGGGAGTAAAGTATTCTAACAATTTAGTTTGGCGCCATTTACGTTGGAATTTTCGAGCGGTTTGTTCTAAAGCGCGTGTGTGGTCATTATACCTAGGAACGAGTTTCTTATCTCTAATCATTTTCCTTTTAACTGGAGCTACATTATCTAAGCTATAACGAAGTGCTGACTAGATATTCATTCGCCTGTTTGAGTTCTGTGAAGTCAGATGGCGATCCAATCAAAGTTGATAATTCTGGAAGATTATTGATAAAGCTCTGTGCGGTATTTGATGTATATGTACGTTTAAGGTGGAAGTGCGGTGCTGTGCATACATTATTATTATGACACACTTTAATCGAGACAAGGTAGTGATCCGAGATAACTTCAGACTGTGGAATTGTGGTTATATTTCCTATACTTAATCCGAAGGACAATATTAAATCTAAAGTGTGACCTGTGTTATGAGTGGGTCCTACTACACGCTGATTTACTCTTACTGAGTGCAGTATGGACATAAACGCAGTTCTCAGAGGGTCTTCTGGATTCTCAAAATGAATATTAAAGTCTCCAGCAATTAACGCTTTGTCTACAGAAACAACAAGGTTTGAGAGGAAATCTGCAAATTCACAGAGAAACTCCGAGTACGGCCCTGGGGGTCTGTAAATGATGATTAGCGGGATCGACTGAGCTGACTTTATGTTACTATAGAGAACTTCAAATGCATTAAATTTAAAACTGTGTTTTTGTACGAGAGACAGATTATCGTTATAAATAACTGCGACTCCTCCTCCTCTACCAGTTARCCRAGRYTKGTGTATGTAGCTGTATCCAGGAGGACTAGCTTCATTTAGAGCTACATACTCATCCTGTTTAATCCAGGCTTCTGTTAAACATAATATATCAAACTCCTGATCTGTGATAGCTTCATTAACAGTTATTCATTAAGTTTTGTGAATATGGCCAACTCAGGCCATTTTGTGTGGATTGTGTGGCTGGTATGGCTGTGGTGCAAACTTTGCAGACTGAGGTGAATAACTGTAAAGTGGATTTCTTGGCCCTTTCTGAAAGAGTTAGACAAAGACAAAGAATCTGCTAACTTGCTGTCAAAGAATCTGCTAACAGTACGATAAATAGGGAAATTAGTTTTCGGCAGGATGCTAGCTTAGCATGTTGGAGAACTACGTTCAGGAGGCCATGGTAAAGCTGGCGAGAGCAATTACGGACTGTTTTCTATGGAGAGACACTATGTGGGAGAAGCAGATGCAAAGGCTGGGTTTCACTAGCCATCTTACTCTTCGCCGACCACCGACCTGCACCACTACATTATCACACCCTTCTGCACAGCCCACGCCTAGCACTCCAGCCATAATGCCTATGATGTTCTCCCATTGGTTACAGCTCGCACGTCCAAGCTGCATACATATCAAAGCGGGCGGCTACGTCCTCCTGTCAGGAGCAACCACCCATCTGCAGGGAATTTCCAGTGTTCAGAGGCTGCTGACATCACGGAGAAAGAGTGGGGGGAGCGGCATACTTAACAACATGAACCCCAGGGTGGCTGACTGTCTCAGAGGCACTGGGAGCGCAGTGGAACAGCAGGTAAAGGGGAGAACTAACATGGAAAAGGTCAGCATAGCAGACACGAATGACGGGCCGAAGCTGAAGGCTCGGCACAGCAAGGAGGAGTTGAAGAAAGACCCTGAACGATCTTCTTCGACACAACCCCTAGCCCCTGGACTCACTGTGGCACAGCCCCACTTTTTCTATCATCTCTACTATGCACTGCCACCAAAGCTGGATCCTCCAATACTTATCAAGTTTTCCACTTGCCTGCCCAGTGACCTGGAGAAGATAGCACAAGCCCAGCAGGACAATGGCCAAATAGCTCAACTGGCTGCAGGGGAGTACCCTGGGAGCTCCTTTGTACAACATCAAGGGGCTCTATATAGAAGAGCTAAAGTGAAGTAAGGAGAAAGGCTCCAACTAGTGATCCCCCAACTAGTGATCCCAGCAGTTCTTGCGCCAGTATCATACAAATCTATCAGGTGGACACAGGGGGAAGCTGAAAACCCTGTTGCGGGTGCTAGATGATGTCTGGTGGGCGTCTGTGCGCAAGGACGTATGGCAGTTCATCAAGGCCTGTAAAGTCTGCCAGAGGCCCTACAACAGCAATATAAGGACCAGTGGCTACCGGAGTTCTGCTATGCTCTTACTTCCGCCCATCACGAAACCCCAGGGTCAACATCAGCGGAGCTATCGCGGGGCGGGCCACTCCAGGGACCCCTGGCTTGAAGCATTGACTGTCTACCCACTCCTGACCAAGCAGCAACTACTTTCCATCATAACACAAGAACCCCAGCGGAGGAAGAAACACAACACCCAGAGAGTCAGGAAGCCAAACATGCCAGCTCCAGAAATCCCCAGCAGAACGCGGTGCCCGTGCTACTGGGCGAACTGGTTTGGCCAAGAGACACACCCACTCTGCACATCAAAATACTCTGCTAAGCTAGCACCCAAGTGGGAGGGACCAGCAGAAATTAAAAATTGAAAAAGGGCCAATAAATTACAGTCATGAGGCAACCCACAATACCCTGTAATATAATGTGCTTTTTTTATGGGCTAATACGGACGCTCTCCTCACTCACCGGAAGCTGGGGAAGGGTTGGGTCTATGTAGCGCTGCCACATAAAGAGCAATTGTACATATACAGTATGTGTATTGGACGTGCTCGAACTCTTACGAGACTGTGTTGCCAGTTGGCTCAGGAAGAAGGTGATGCACGTCATCACATGACCCGGATAAAAAGCCGGCCTGGGATAGGACTCGGGGCAGAGTGTTCTAGCGAAGACATCGAAGACATCCAGTTGGTGATAGTCCAGATGGAAAGGAAAACCCGCAAGGCACAGTCCTCGCCAATCTCTTTGTAACCTCCGAAACAATGTAAACATAAACACCACACTGTGACATACTCCCTCCTTGAGTCCATTTATCGGCCTCCCGCGATTATTCCATCATTTCCGGTGAGACTGATTCAACTCTCTCACACACTCTTCTACACACTCACACCCACTCCGCTTGCTATTGTACAGTCGTGGCCAAAAGTTTTGAGAATTACATAAATATTGGAAATTGGAAAAGTTGCTGCTTAAGTTTATATCATAGCCCTTCTTTGCCATGAAAATTAACGTAATCCCATGGTTTTGGGCATGCTTTCACTGCCATGGTGACCTGCGAAGAAACTCGTGCAGCCATCATTGCGTTGCATAAAAATGGCTTCACAGGCAAGGATATTGTGGCTACTAAGATTGCACCTAAATTAACAATTTATAGGATCATTAAGAACTTTAAAGAAAGAAGTTCAATTCTTGTTAGGAAGGCTTCAAGGCGTCCAAGAAAGTCCAGCAAGCGCCAGGATCGTCTCCTAAAGAGGATTCAGCTGCGGGATCGTAGTGCCACAAATGCAGAGCTTGCTCAGGAATGGCAGCAGGCAGGTGTGAGCGCATCTGCACGCACAGTGAGGCAAAGCCTATTGGAAGATGGCCTGGTGTCAAGAAGAGCAGCAAAGAAGCCACTTCTCTCTAAAAAAACATCAGGGACAGATTGCTCTTCTGCACACAGTATGGCGAATGGACTGCTGAGGACTGGGGCAAAGTCATATTCTCGGATGAAGCCTCTTTCCCGTTGTTTGGGGCATCTGGAAAAAGGCTTGCCCGGAGAAGAAAAGGTGAGCGCTACCAACAGTCCTGTGTCATGCCAACAGTAAAGCATCCTGAGACCATTCATGTGTGGGGTTGCTTCTCATCCAAGGGAGTGGGCTGACTCACAATTTTGCCCAAAAACACAGCCATGAATAAAGAATGGTACCAAAACACCCTCCAACAGCAACTTCTTCCAACAATTCAACAACAGTTTGGTGAAGAACAATACATTTTCCATCATGCTGGAGCACCATGCCATAAAGCAAAAGTGATAACTAAGTGACTTGGGGACCAAAACGTTGAAATTTTGGGTCCATGGCGTAGAAACTCCCCAGATCTTAATCCCATTGAGAACTTGTGGTCAATCCTCAAGAGGCAGGTGGACAAACTAAAACCCACTAATTCTGACAAACAACAAGAAGTGATTATGAAAGAATGGGTTGCTATCAGTCAGGATTTGGCCCAGRAGTTGATTGAGAGCAGCCCAGTCGAATTGCAGAGGTCCTGAAAAAGAAGGGCCAACACTGCAAATACTGACTCTTTCCATAAATGTCATGTAATTGTCAATAAAAGCCTTTGAAACGTATGAAGTGCTTGTAATTATATTTCAGTACATCACAGAAACAACTGAAACAAAGATCTAAAAGCAGTTTAGCAGCAAACTTTGTGAAAACTAATATTTGTGTCATACTCAAAACTTTTGGCCACGACTGTATATATTTTGTAAATATTGTTTTACAAAATTCATTTTGGTGCACCTTTTTGTTTAGTTTTTTGTATAATACACTTGAGGTTGGTTCTAATTGGTCGGTGTGTTGTTTTTCTTGTTCACTTGTTCAAGGTAAGACATTTGGGCTGCAATTCTTCTATGAATACCACTTCTGACCAGATTTATCCAGACAGTAGTTGGGTATACATGGTATACTGTATATACCAATGACATTGCTGGATATCTCCTGATGTCAAAGGGAATACACAAATTGTGTATTTCATCTTCCACATGAAATTTCTTTTGCTAAGCATTGTATCTAAAGTCCTCAACATTGCCATTATTTTGTGCTTCTGATGCAGAAGCACAAAATAATCTTCTATGTTGTTTCTGTGCTCAGTCTTGCTACAGTGTATGACGTGAAACTGTATTCCACAACCTCACCTTGTCTGGCTGTTACTCACCGAGTTTTAAGCCTCCTGCATAGCTGTTTCTGTTTCTGTAAATGACTGTTTCCACCTGCATATAAATTAGATGATTAGATGTTTTGCTTCCCAGATTACCTTTTTTTCGGGTGAGCCCTGGCGCTGCTCTAGGCCTCTGCATCACCAGATTTAAAAGTAGTGTCTCTCTCTCTTTCGAGAGAAGATGTACCATGGCTTCTAATGCAAAAGTTTTTCCCATGTTTAGTGGTAATGCAATGTATATGCATGAGTTGATATGGTCCAGGCCAGAAGATGTGTACATGTTTAAATTCGCATGTGAGAGTGGCCTGTGAATTCACACCTCTGATAATTGGCAAGTAATTGGGTAGTATGAACAAAGAGAAATGATCAGACTGACCCTGGGGAGGGAAATGGCCTTGTATGCACCTGTAATGTTTGTGTAGACATGGACCAATGTATTGTTCCCTCTGTATTGGTGCATCTCAATAAATTAGAATATCATCAAAAAGTTGATTTATTTCCGTCATTCAAAAATAATTTTGAATACTGTTGAATTTTCTTTTCAGTAGTCCAACGTTTCTGTTTTCTTTTTCTTTTTTATTTGTCTTAAGTAATATTCAAATTTTCTGAGATACTGTATTTTGGGTTTTTATTAGCTGTAAACCTTAATAATCAAATTTAAAAGAAATAAACACTTGAAATATATCAGGCTGTGTGTACTCAATCCATATAATATGAGTTTCACTTTTTGAATTGAATTATGGAAATAAATCAACTTTTCAATGATATTCTAAGTTATTGAGATGCACTGAGTAGTAGAACCATCTGCACTTACAAACAAATGCTCTAAATTAGCAGGACAATGGTATAGTAGAGTCTGTGCACCATGATGTTTTAACAAAAATGCACAAACCTCCTCTTTACTCTAACCCACTGCTTTTTCTATTTGCCTTGAAGACTCAAATACCCTCTAGCTCAATGTGCTGCTAGGACAGTAGGATTGTTATTAAACCACATTTCTATAAAAATCATGCCAATGCTGTCATGATTTACTGCCCCGTTTTTTCCACGCTATCACTTTTCCCCATGTGCTCATGTTTACGCTATCCTGTTTGTGTCCTTTCCCACGCCCACACGATTACTCCAGCATTTAAACACACGCTGTGCGCTGCAAGTTAACTTTGTTTCTTGTTTTTTCGCTTTCCGCCTCTTGTTTCGGATTTGTTCGCCCCGCTCTTTGATCTTCCGGTTTTGACCTTGCGCTTCCTTCTGGTTTTTCGGCTGCTTGTCTTAACGTTTTCGGATTAAACGTCTCGCTCTTTGATCTTACGGTTACTTAAACTCCACTCTTCTTTTGACTACGACTCCCACTTTCCGTTTTCACTGCCTGAATTTTTGGTTTCCGACCCTCACTTCCGCTCCTTGGCCACGCCCCCTTCCCCCTTCCTCATGAAAGTTGCATTCCATAAATCATTCATTCAAAGTTTTCCAAAGCTGCAGTTCGCTGCCTAGCCCACATTGGCCATCTTGCCCAAGCATCTTCCTTGCAAATGTATTGTCTCAGAGACAATACACTTGCAAGGCCTTTATTTGTATGGAAATATGGAATTGTGTCTTCAAGGCAGATAGAAAAAAGCTGTGGACTCTGGTAAGAGTAATGGAGGATAGCTGATATTTGCTATGACCTATTCTAGGGTTAGTCTGGGTCACCTATTCAATGTTTCTTTAGGACCAAAATGCTACATACAACACAATTTAGAAACACAATCTTTTGTGCAGGTGAAAGGTTCCTTGTCTGCCACCTTGTAAATGAGTGTGAGTAGTAAAGGATGAAACCATACCAGTATTTACTTAAAAATGAGTTAGTGGTCAGGGATGAAAACATATAAGTATTTTGACTAGGGAAGGACGGATATTGGTGCCAAGTTTGGTCCATATCACTCAAGCATGAAAGAGTCTATAAGTAACATACAGTACATATATACATACACCACTCAAAAGTTTGGGATCACTTGCAAATTCTTTTGTTTTTAAAAGAAAAACACATTTTCATGCAATTCACAAAAATGTCATCCAAAGTTTAAAGAACAAATTCATCATTTCCATCAAAAGTATTATTTCTAACTTTGATAATGCATGTCTTTTTGTTTCTTTGCTAGGTCATATTTCCTTTGCTATATTTTCTATTCAGACTAATTCCGTATTTTTGAGCGGTAGTGTACATTTACAAAATCATTTATAAATTGTGCCACCACATTGACTCCTTATTATTACTATTGTTATATATTTATGTACCGACCGGTTAGTATCAGCAGTAACCAGAATTGACTGGTTTTCACCTTGAACGGCTAGGAATGTTTAGAAGGTTTGTTTAGAAATAACAAATATGTCAGATGACATAATAGAGATATGTGCTGCTCAATACTCAGCTACTTGCGGCAAAGTTAATAATAATTTTAAGTTATGTGATAAACTATTGTATTTATTTTGTATTGTTTAAATTCATACTTGTTTTTTAAGTGACACAACTAATGTTATAAGTAAAGTGATACATTTAACTTCTCATGTTCAGTCCATGTGAAAATCTGTTGAACAAAACAGCTTACAAAAGTTATGACAACTTTTTTTTTTTTTTAAGTTCGTCATCTTAGAATTGTAAAGAATTGTAAATCAGGAAAGAATGTATTTTAAATTGGCATATTTTTAAAACCGTGATACTTACAGAAATGCAATAAAAATCAAATTGGCATCTGGGTATCATGATATCTGGTGATCCCCATCCAATATATATATATATATATATAGCCACTGTTTGCTTCACGTAATTAAAGAATTCCTCTCTTTTTCTCCTTTTCATTTATCTCTTTGTTTGTACATTTATACGTCATAATACTAAGCAACAAATTATTTCTCTCTCTCTCTTTGTCTCTCACACACACGTGCACATGCACGCACGCACCGAGGTACACACGCAGACACATACGTTTGCACACAGGCACGCACACAAACGCACATGCCTCTCTCTCCTAATTCACTTCTCCATCTCCTCATTTCTCATTTATCCATCACTTCATCTTTCTATACACTTATCTCTACATCCCAGTGTATCATCCCATTTGTTTTTCTGTATGTCTATGTCTCTCTCTACATGTACCCCTTTTCTGTCCTGTAACTAGTTGACAAAAACATTAAGCCTCAGATGTGCAACTCTGTCAGTCTTCCCTTCTCTCTCTGTATAGCTGTCTTGCTGTCTCTCTTTCCTCTCCATCAGTAAAAACAGACAATGATTATTTGTTGTTTCTGTGGTTTACATGGCAGGAAACTTCTGAGACACTTCTGATCATCCAGACATGATATCCCTCCCTTGTTCACCCCCTCTCGTTCCCTCCCTCCCTGCCCCCCTCCATCCCACTAAAAGGCAAAACAGTTCTTCTCCTCTCCTTGTTATTTAGTGTGTGTGTTATTGGTGGGGTGAGCATTGCTCAGCTTAGCAGTATCCCAAACCCCGAAAGCAGTAGGAGGGAGATGTGTGGTACTCTGATGAATAATGATCGAGACATGCGTCACTCTGAGCCGCGGCTTTCTGAACCCTGCTGCAGGCAATTACTTTGTTTTAGATTCTGAAAGGGGGTGGGGGGGAGGGGTAGGAAAGAGTGCAGAGGAAAGGAAAGTGAACAGTGCCTTCTAGTGGAGCATCTGTGGTAGTCTGTTATATGAAAAAAGATGAGATGTATTTATGGTTAAGTCTGGCCCTGTGTAACTGTGTGGCATCCTTTTTTAAAATTATTCTTAAGCTTGCTACATTGCTAAGTTTATGCTTATTTTAAGCTTAAGGTTATCTATTCTTAAAAATGTGCATGAATCAACAGTATTGGTAATTGGTGTAACTACACCACTCACTTTATATTATATATAATACATTCTGCTGTACTCTGTATGTTTTTTTGTCACTTTTGTCATATTCTTTTCACACACAAAAATGTTGAAACTGTAAGTAAAACAATTCACTGTTAAAAACATTTGAACTTTCATTCTTTACTTCAATTTTCTTAATCCCTTATATTAGGTGTTTTAATGATAGTAGATATAAAATTTTTAATTAATGAATCCAACAAATTTTGCATGTGGATTAATTTGGCACCCTTGCATTAAAGAAAGAAAAAATGGTTGATGAAGTAATTTAAAGCAGCAAAATTAATAAATGTAAAGTAATTTAACATTGACAAATTAAAACCAAATGAAAACCAAATGTTTTTGAATTGTGCTTTAATCTGAATCATTTAAAAACCAATCAAATGCAAAAATTAGTACCTAGAATTTGACTATAGTAAAATATTCAAATAAAATTGGTCCCGTATTTAGCGCACAAGTGTCTTTAATCTTGCTATCAATTAGTCAGCTTACTTAAATGTTGAAAAGCCATAAACCATAAACAATAGTCCTTGGTCCTCCCGGCTGAGTGGTAGTAGTAGCCTTATGTGGGAGCCCCCTAGTGACGGGGAGAAATTGGACACGACTAAATTAGGGAGAAAATCGGGGGAAAATCCTCTGTCTTTTTGCACCACCAATACATACATGTATTTTATTAATTTGTAAATAAAGTGTTTAATGTAATTTATAGTTGAGTATTTATTTCCAGTTTGCTTATTCTTCAGCAAAACAGTTAAAGTGCATGTAAAGCATTGTATTCAATGCCATTTGCAGCAATCAGATGTTACTCCACTCTGTGTGAGGGTACAGGCTTATATACAGTATACATTACTCCCTTAAATGCCCCAGAAAGGCAAAGCAGTTCACTGTGAGAAGGAAAACACACAAGCATACATATAATAAGGAGTATAAACACATATTGGATGACTTTTTAATAGAATAGATAGAAACCGAACAAAAGCCAATTTTCTTGACTGTTACATACATTGTGTAAGCACATAGCTAACTATTCAGAAGATCTCTAGCTATGATAAAACCACTACATTATACAGCAGTATACATTATATGTAACTACAAGAATACTGATAAACCCCAATAAATTGCATATAACAATTCATTAACCATCTGTAACATTACCCATAAAAGGAGCAGATAAGGATTAGCTCAGAGATCATTCACAATAGTTGATAGGCAACATAATAATAGTCTGCAATCTTAGCACTTTTAGTAAGCTAGCGCTTAGCATAATGATATTATCTTGCTTATAGATCCATATTTGGATAGGCATTTTATACAAACAATGGAGCTAATTGTTTACATGACGTATATGTGTCCAAATATACTATTATATTAATATATATTAATGAAAAAGCTAGTTTCCCTGCTAAGCTAAGCACTTACGATTAGCATTGTGATATTAGCTTGCTTATAACTCCATATTTGGATGTACAGTGGAACCTTGGATTACGCGCATAATTCGTTCCGGGTCGTAAGTGGGGTCGTATTCCAAAACAATCATAAACCAAATCATCATTTCCCATAAGGAATAATGAAAACTCAAATTATTCGTTCCACAGCCCCAAAAAATAAATACATAAAAAATAATTAATACAATCTATAAAATGGAAATAAAACAAATGAATCTGCACTTTACCTTTAAAAAAAATAAATACAAATAAATCCTGACAGATAAGTGTTTCCATTGGTGCGTGCAGGCGGTGTGTGTGTGTGTGTGTGTGTGTGTGGAATTAGCCCCTTCCCTCGCCTTGTTTTACACAGTAACACTCCTCCTCCCTCTCCCCACCTCGCTTTTTAATATTCACAACAAACACACACACACACACACACACACACACACACACACACACAAACACACAACGGAAACACAGTTTTAACAGGAAAAAAAGAAATCTCTCTTGAGACTGGCATCAGCGCATATTAACAGACTCACTTTTTAAGTTTCACAACAAATGCATAAACACAGCCGAAACACCGTTTTAACAGAAAAAAGCGAGACTGGCATGAGCGCATACTAACAGAATCACTTAAGTTTCACAACAAACGGACACACACATGACCTGGCATGAGCATACTAAGGGAATCACTGGAGCTAATATCCAGCTAAGCTACAACAGCCGGACTCTGTTATAACTATACTTGGTGACAAAGCAAACCTCAAACATGAACTGCCTAAATACACGCAGAACATTACATCCCCCACCAGAGACAAAAACATTTGGGATCACTGATACACCATTATAAAGGATGCATATCGCTCCATCCCCAGAGCAGCAGTAGGACTTTCTGACCACTGCCTGGTTAATCTTCTCCCAACCTATAGGCAAAAACCTAAATCTGCTAAGCCTGTAATAAGGACTGTAAAGAGATGGACCAGAGAAGCAGAGCAGGAATTACAGGCCTTCGACTGCACTGATTGCTTTTGAAGCTGCTGCCACCAATCTGGATGAGCTCACAGATACTGTAACATCCTACATCACTTCCTGTGAGGACATTTGCATCCCTACCAGGACATATTTAACACAACCATCTACCAGGACCTGAAGTGGGACATTCACATTGACTCCATTATTAAAAAGGCCCATCAGAGGGTGTATTCTCTTCCCCAGCTGAAGAAGTTCAACCTGCCACAGGAGCTGCTTACACAGTTCTACTTACCCGTCATTAAATCTCCCCTATGCACTTCAATAACTGTCTGGTTTGGCTCAGCTACAAAATCAGACATCAAAAGACTACAAAGGATGGTTTGGACTGCTGAAAGGGTTATTGGAACTCCCCTGCCGACGCTGCAAGAACTGTATATATCCAGAGTGAATGAAATGTCTCGAGATATCACTTTGGACCGCACACACCCAAGCCAACTTCTCTTTGAACTTTCCAGCTAGTTGATCTTGTGGAGACTGACCAAAATATTGGAATTTTCTCCCATTCTTCCTTGTAAAAGGTAAAAGGCTTCTAGTTCTGTAATATTCTTCGGTTGTCTTGCATGCACAGCTCTTTTATGGTCTACCCACAAATTTTCAATGATGTTTAAATTAGGGGACTGTGATGGCCATTCCAAACCTTCAGCTTGCATCTCTTGAGGTATTCCATAGTGGATTTTGAGGCATGTTTAGGATCATGTTTAGGAGCTTTTTTTCAGATGGTGTGATGTTTGCTTCCAGAATTTGCTGGTATTTAGTGGAATCCATTCTTCCCTCCACCAATGTTTCCTGTGCCATTGGCTGCAACACAACCCCAAAGCATGATAGATCCACCCCCATGTTTAATAGTTGACAAGGTGTTCTTTTCATGAAATGCTGCTTCTTTTTTCTACAAACATGCCTTTGCTGATTGTGGCCAAAGAGTTCTATTTTAACTTCATCAGTCCACAGCACTTCTTTCCAAAAACACATCAGGCTTCTGTAGATGTTCTGTTGCATGCTTCTGATATTGAATTTCATAATGGGCATGCAGGTAAGGCTTTATTCCATGACTTATAACTTTTTGATGACCTGAATGAATGGTAGATTCGAAACTTCCATTCTCACACCACACACTTGTCCTGACCCTCTTTCTACATCACAGTTATCACCTATGACAACCACCCTCTCTCCCCCTCCTGTTCATCAGATCTTCCTGAAACAAAAGTGAAGGAAAGCTCGAGGCGCAGACGGCATTACACCAGCGTGTCTGAATCGCTGGACAGTGGAACAGTGCACCACCACTCCCGAGTTTGTTTAATCTTCCTGAAGGTTTTTTGCAGTCAAATTTTTTAAAGATTTGTCTTTCTGACCAGCATACGAGCAGTTCTCTGAGTTTTTTTGGTCTTCTAGATCTCATCTTGACCTCCACAGTTTCCATGAACTGCCATCTCTTAATTTCATTTCTCACTGTGGAAACTGCAAGCTGACAAGAAAGCATTCTTCTTGTAGCTTTCTCCTGCATTGTGGGCATCAATAACTTCATCCTTCAAACGGTATCCTTTACACAGCTGCTTAGAGGAACCCATGGTTGTTCAGTGTCCGCAAGTGTGTTCACAAGGTTTGAAGAGGAAAAGTATTTGTAAAGCTTTGGCATTTACTAATGACAGCTGTTTCCATGTGTCAAATTTAATGAGTTGATTATGGTTTGAAACCTTGTAAAAAGAATCTGAGACTCAGTGCACAGTGCCGCCATAATGTTATTTTTTATTTTTGTTCAGTTTATGGCATAAGAAGTAACTATGCATTAATGTTTGCTGAAAATATTGTGCATTTTTTTTGTTTCCAAGAGAGCCTGTGTTAACATCTTTTCATTTAAAAAATCACCAAAATCTGTTATTTGTCAAGGGGGGCCTAAACTTGAATAAGACTGTATGCCAAATATCTACCAATTTACTGTTTAAGTGGAACATAGTTTCAAAACTTTTCTGACCAAGAAAGGAAGTAAAATAGTGGGAGAGGGGGAAAGAGAGAGAAAATAGAGAGATTTTAACAATCTTTATTAAGGAAAAAATTTCACATATTTGTATATTTTCATTTTTTTTGTCAGGTGTTATTATTTATTTAGTTGATTTTTTTTTAATAATAAAGAACTCCAAGTAAGCCTCCAACCCCCCTTCCCCAACATTTAACAACACCTATTTTTTCCAGTGTTTTTTCCAGTGTTGTTTTTGTTCATTAGCTCAGTGGTTAAGGCACTGGACTACAGTTCGGAAGGTCCCAGATTCAAGTCCCACCACCGCCAAGTTGTCCTTGTTGGGCCCTTGAGCAAGGCCCTTAAGCCCAACTGCTCAGTTGTATAATGAGATAAAAATGTAAGTCACTCTGGAAAAGGGCGTCTGCCAAATGCCTAGATGTTTAATTTGCAGACCTATTTGCAGTATGGTTTGTTTCAGCCGTTGTCCATTTTTTTCTGCTTGTTGTGTTGGTATTTTGCAGTTCTTTTAATGTTTTAGACAGCTGGAGAAAGAGGTTTATTCGCTCCTCGATATCTGTGGAGGAGTCAGCGTTAGGGTCAACGCTGAATACTGGACCGCTATCCGTTTTCAGTAGTGGTATCAGTGTTCGTTTCAGCTCGGGGATGCAGGGTGTGTTTCAGTGATGCCGGTGTGTTCAGGGCCACCTTTTTGAGCTCTGGTGTGTCGCTGCTCTGGGTTTTGGCGAGGGCCGCTGCAGGCTCGGGCTTCAATGTGTTCTTCCCCATGCTGCTGCCGCTGAGTCACCCCCCTGAGCACCCTGGTAGCACAGCTTATCCTTTTGTGTCCAATGTTCACACCCTCGAAACACCTTAGCCACTTCGTGGAACTGTAACTGTTTTCACCATCTTTACATTTAAAATTTATGTTAAATGTCTCTTCATTATTTAAAACCATTAAAATCCTTCTGCAGAAGGACAGGATGTGTCTGACAGTGGACCTCTTGCACCCAAGCGGGATAGTTCTTATAGGTCTGACGAACTTTCCGAAGCAGACCAGCTCCTTCATAATCACCTTGTGTGGGAGCCTTAAGAACAGATGCAAGAGGAGACAGGAACAGGAGACAGGAACATGTTATCAAGGAAGATTCAACACATTAATATCAGATATGAGAACGAGAGGAAGAGAATAGAATTAACTTATTTTATATAAAATAATTCCCTTACAAAGGGCTAATCTCATGATGGGGATGAGGGTGCATGTGTTTGTGTGTAAGTATGAGGTACAGAGCTCAACTGGCTGCAGCTGCATTGCGACAAGTAGCTACAATTTATTACACTAATTTTACATTTATGGTGTTTCCATGCTGTGGCCAGCAGGGAAATCTCCCTGGTATCCCAATTAGCCACTCCAAAACTGACTGTCATTAAATCAAAGCTGTAATTTCACTAAATATACTTATCTCTACATACTCATCTTTGCAGACCTGACACTGATTAATTGATCATCAAGCATTAAAATTGTCCAGGAAACTGTGAATTTATGCTACTGTTAGTATTGCCCCTACACTCTCTCTCTCTCTCTCTCTCTCTCTCTCTCACACACACACACACACACACACACACACACACACATAAAACACAGCTGACTATATAAAACGATGTAAAAAAAAAACTCTTTAAAAGCCTGATGTCCCACTAAACTGGACACCCTTTAAAAGTACTGTATGTCTGCATGTTATTTTTTTTTAAATCACTATTATTCTCTTTTTGATACTCTTGAAACTTCTGTGCATCGTGTGCGCTATCAGTTGATAATATTGTACAACGAAGACTGACATCACATCCTTATGAGCCGATGCTGTAGAAATTGGGGGAAATTAGTGTACACATGCAGGTGAACAGAGTGTTCTGGCTCATCTAACTACAAACTTTCACTATTCATAGCTGCTGGAATGAACTTACCTCATGAATTATTCTCTGTAACAAGATGTCTGTTTTTGCAAAAGGATTGATTTCTTCTTGTTCATCAGATGGCAGGCTGATCCTTTTTGAACCATGGCTTCTCACTCCTTCACAGACATTGACATAGATTGCAATCTTGATTTAACTTTATTTGTATTTTAACTATTTCTATTATTTATTCTCTTTAGCACTTGGCAAAAAGGGTCAGTGGCTCAGAGCAATGGTGACAGCTGTATTTACTCTCAGTTAACAACGCGATAGGTCAAACACCTGGGTAACTGCCAAGTGCCCTTTGCAAAACAGCCTGTCTTGGCTGTGGCTTTGCAATGGCTGCAGGAGCTACAAGAGCAAGTGGCTCTGCTCACTGTCCAACTGGCTAAACTTCAGTCAGAGTTCAACAGGGAGACCTTGCACACTGAGTCTCAACTAGAGTCTTGCCCTGTTAGCCCTGTTAGCCCTTGTTGGACATACTGTAAGCTAAGCAATGTTAGCCCTAAGCTCGACAATGTTAGCCTTGTTAGACCTAAGTGAAGCCTGGTTTGCCTTGTTAGCTCTATGCTATACCTTGTTAGCACTGCTAGGAGTGAGATATGGTCTGTTAATAGTTATGGAAGCCCAGAGATGTTTCCTCTTAGCCCTGTTTTACCTGAGTCTTGTTCTGCTTTTACTGGGCCCCGTTCTTGTCTGCCTGAATCACATCATAGAAATCAGTGAAAATTCTTCCAAAGGATGCTATGTAGTTAAGCGCATAGCATCTGTTATCTGTTTATGTTCCAGTTAATTCAGTGTTTTCTTTATTGGTTAAATAAAGTCTTTATATATGATAATGCTGTGTCTCACCTGGTTCCTCTGCCTGACAGTAATCTATTATATAACGCAGTAGACAAAATATCCCTGGAATACAAACCAGAATAAAATTTATTGTATCACCCATTCTGCATATAATCCAAAGTATATTTCACAGCATAGTGCAGAGTACTGTACATGTATTCTCCACAAAATTATTTAGAATATAACCCAGAATACAATTCAGAGTATAATCCAGTATTAAATAGTATATACAGTTTAACATGTAGCTTTCTTTATTGGAATAAATAATTATTTTGTAATAATTAGGTAATAGCTGTTTATATGTTCCATATGTAGTCTGTGTGACACCTCCCTGTTTTAGCATGTGGGGATACCGCAGTTAGACAGTATTTATCCCAGGACATGCTGTCAGATGTTGTGGCTGTAGATTATGTAACTCACAGAAATTATAGTGCAGAGCAGGAGATCCACTTTGCACTCAGATTGATAGTTAAGGGTTTCGTGTCAGGCTTAGTGGCAGCATCTTTAGTTATACAGCATCTGTGCTGAAAAAGCACTAAGCTGAGAAAGATTTGTTTTTATTTCCAACATATGTAGGGAGGAGCATTAACCATGCTACCATAGTGCATAGAGCAGCAGGAAAAATGAAAACAACATGTGTTGACATGTGTTGTGTAACAAATTAAACAGTTACTTTTTGTGTGTTTTGCTTTATTGAAAAACACATATCTTTGAGCTGCACCCTTTCACAGGTCAGGCTTTGTCTGCATGTGTGTTTGTGTTTTCATGCAAAATACATGATGCTCAGCATTAATCTGAAAACATACACTTCCACAAGAAGATTATTTGTACGTAAGAGTTTAAACAGCCAACAGTTACAGTGTTAGTAATTATGAGTTTAAATCCCACACTTTAAGAATGTTTCAACTCTCAGCTGTGTGTTCGTGTTCCTGCTTTATCATATTGAAGAAAAATAACAAACAGATGTAAATAATGTACATTAAAAAAATTAATGTAATTTTGTGTTTGATCAGCAAGAATATAAAAATAATTGGCAGCCCAGTGAAGAACTCCATAGATTTTTTTTATTATAAAGTTTTAAAGTTTACTTTCATGGTACCAGAGATGGAAGGTAACTTCTATTTACTGTACTTTGTTAATGTGTTATCTCACATATCTCATCAGATACGTTTTACTGTGCTATATTTTACAACAAATATTTGTACTTTCCACTTCACTACTTTTCTGCATGCCATTTGGTTCCATAATCAGGGTGCTGCATAGTACTTGAAATGGAAATATCACCACCTACTGACTATTATGTATGTATAGGGAGGTCGGATCACAACCTAGTCCACCTCACTGCTTTAGTGAGGAGTATGGACGTGAACCACATGGAGAGGACATTGATGGAATGACAGAGTACAGTACATTAACGTCTGTGTTGACACCTGTGTACTGTTGAGAAATATTCGCTGCTTCCCCAACAGCAAACCCTGGGTCACCAAGGACATCAAAGCATGTTTAAATGTAAAAAAAAAGTGCTTTTAGGTCTGGTGACAAGGAAGCAGCGAAGAAGACTCAAAGAGTGCTTACTGGCAAAATCAAAGAGGGGAAAGTGTCATACAGGAACAAAGGCTGAAACAAAACAACACGAGAGAAGTGTGGAGGGGCATGAGGAGCATCACTGGCTATAAGACAGGCAGCAAGGCTATTGAGGGGAATGTGGAACGTGCAAACGACCTCAACACTTTCTTTAATAGATTTGATGTCCCTATGTCTCACACTTCTCCCAACTCCAGTCTCAATCCATACTTTCCTGCTCCCATGTCCTCCGCTACACAGAAAACAGTCACTACTCCTGCACTCCCCCAATCAATATCTCAGTAGGTCAGGTCAAATATAGCCTGAGCAAGCTCAGTCCTACAAAATCTGTAGGTCCGGACAGGATCAACCCTAGAGTTCAGAAATCTTGTGCTCCCCAGCTCTGTGGTGTACCTCTTTAGTCTAAGTCTGTCTCTACAGAAAGTACCTGCATTGTGGAAAACATCATGAATTGTACTGGTCCCCAAAACACCACGCCCTTGTGCCCTGAATGACTACAGGCCTGTTGCTTTGACATCGCACATTATGAAGGTGTTTGAGAGGCTGATCCTGGTTACACTTCGTCCCCTGGTGAAGTCATGTCTGGACCCTCTTCAGTTTGCCTATCAGCCTTTCATGGGAGTAGATGATGCAATAATACACCTGCTCCATCGAACCTATTCTCACCTCGACAAGCCTGGGACCACTGTAAGAATGACGTTTTTTGACTTCTCTAGTGCCTTCAACACCATCCAATCTGCAGTACTGGGGGAGAAACTGATGAACATAAACATTGACACCCGCTTGGTTTCCTGGATTATGGACTGACCTGCCCACCCCAGTATGTCCGTCTACAAAACTGTTTGTCCGAGACTGTGCTCTGCAACACCGGAGCTCCCTAGGGGACTGTACTTTCTCCGTTTCTTTTCACCCTCTATATATCTGACTTTAGATATAACTCAGAGTTATGCCATCTACAGAAGTTCTCTGATGATTCTGTGATTGTTGGATGTATAAAGGATGGTGACACCTCTGAGTACCTGTCTGTAGACTACTTTATTTCCTGGTGTGACGTAATCACCTATAACTCAACATCAGGAAAACAAAGGAGATGGTGGTTGACTTTAGGAGAAGCAAGACCCCTGTGACTCCTATATCTGTCAAGGGGGAGCCAGTGGACATGGTCTCGGAATACAAATATCTGGGAGTTCATCTGGATAACAAACTTGACTGGTCACACAACACAACGGCACTCTAAAAGAAAGGACAGACCCGGTTGTACTTTCTTCGAAGGCTCAGGTCTTTCAACGTCTGTAACACCATTCTACGGATGTTTTATGAAACTGTTGTGGCGAGTATCATCTTTTACGCAGTGGTCTGTTGGGGCTGTAATGTAAAGGTATCGGACACGAACAGACTGGACAAGGTTATTAAAAAGGCTGGATCTGTGCTAGGCATGGAGCTCGACACTGTGGATGTAGTAGCAAAGAGGAGAACTCTGGCCAAAGTACAATCCATTTTGAACAATCCTTCTCACCCGCTATACAGTGTTTTCGCTGACCAGAGGAGCAATTTCAGCCAGAGACTGATGACCATCAAGTGTACCACAGAGCGTCACAGGAGATCTTTCCTCCCAACGGCAATAAAATTATATAACTCTTCTATGTAACCTACACACTATGTGGGTATTCACTGTACAATAATACTTACCTGTATTAATTACATGACAATTGTAGTATCATATAATACTGTACATATACTATCATATCGTAATAAATTATGTAATACAATATTATATACTAGTTTATTGTGCAATATTGTATTAACGTAGTCTGCAATATGGTACTTACTGTTTGAGGACACTTTATATTTTATCGATAGGCTGTTTTTTTTACTTTACTTTCCTTGATAGCAACTGATAGGGTGAGCAACTGCAACCAGGAATAAGCAATTTCCCCTTGGGGATTAATAAAGTTCTTTGAATCTTGAATCTTGAATCACATGACATGCTTTCCTTAATCATGTAGTATGTTTATAATCAGATGTACGACAAAACCGTACATCCACAATTGAGAAGCACACATAGACAGAGAGAGAGAGAGAGACTGTTAAGGTTACTGTAAATTAATATAAGCTTAGTATATTTGATACCTAAGCAAATTTGGAGGTGAGTACTTTTGTACTTTTCCTCAGGTAGAATGGTAAATGGAGGAAATCTACTTTTACTTGATTTTACCTAGAATATCTCTATATAAACACACAAGCAGAGTTGTAGAGGAGTAAGAACATCATTATATGAATCATAACTAATTATATATCTTTTTCCAAAAAGTTTCATTCTGTGGAATGATTCCTATAAGGGAAAAAAAAAAAAAA
>QMIH01002717.1:2876-24922 GCA_003987875.1 Clarias batrachus | reverse complement strand
TCCTAGCATCATCAGAAATACTGGGAAGAGAAATCTCATTTAGGTATCTAATCAAATCCTCATTTGATCCATGATAATCAGTTGTATAAAGATTTCTATAGAAATCTGAAAAAGACGTGTTGATATCCTGAGGATCAAAAGTCAAGTTGCCCGCAGATGTCTTAATTGCTTTTATAGTTCTTTCACTCTGCTCCTTTTTTAACTGATAGGCCAAGAGGCGACTGGGTTTATTACCAAACTCATAGTAGCGCTGTTTAGTGTAAAGTAATAATTTCTTGGTATGTTCTGTATATTCTAAGTTAAGCACTATTCAGTAAAATCCAATTATCTTGATTTGGCAACCATTTATGTTGTTGTTCCAGGTAAGATACTTTAGCTTCTAATTCTTTCCTTTTTTGTATTCCAAGTTTTAATGCAGCATACGCAATGAGGTGACCCCGCAGCGTAGCCTTAGCTGCATCCCACTTTATCGCAGGAGAGACTGGCGGGTTCTGATTGTCGAGCCAATATTGAATTATTTTCTGTCTAAAAAAAGAACAAAAATTAGTATTACTTAAGAATGACATATCAAATTTCCAATAGTTGGACCTCTGAACAGGTACACTAATATCGAAAACTAAATAAACCGGGCCATGATCAGATTACACAATAGGGCCAATTTGACAAGAACTCACATAGTGTATACAATCAGTGGGTATGAAAAAATAATCCAGTCCTGAATAAGATTTATGGGGGTGGGAATAGATAGTGTAATCTCTGTCCTTAGGATGCAGCTCCCTCCAAATATCCACCAGTCCCGGGTCTTTACAGGTGCTACCTAAAATATGTGAAGATTTGCAACCCATTGAAAGCTGGGGTGAAGATTTATCCAGATTCCCATCAAGCACGCGATTGAAATCACCTCCTAAGAAACCAATGTTTTTGCATATACATATGCATTTGCATATTTGATTCATAAGCACATGAGACTACAGTCAAGAAAACAAACATTCATTTTGTGACTTTCTCAGGTCTAGTAAACAATACTAGAAAACTCCATTTAGCTTTTCACCCTGTTTGTGTGCATGTGTGTGTGTGTGTGTGTGTGTGTGTGTGTGTGTGTGTGTGTGTGTGTGTGTTTAAGTAATGTAATTTAATGTATCGTAGACGAGTCAAATAAATTCTTGTTTCTTTATAAACTGTTTCTTTATAATACTGTTAGCCTGGTCATGTATTTTAAAGTCTAAACATTTGCCCAGATCTTAAGTTACCTTGCTTATAATTGCTAAATACTAGATTTTGTTATCATCAGTGGCAACATGATAAGCAGAACTGGTGAGATACACTAAATTGTACTAAACACACATTTGGTGGAAGGGCTGGGCTCCAATGGATTCATTTCACATCAAGTCTCCATTCAAAATCTTTGTTATTGATCAGTTTGCCTTTATATCATTAGGTCTTTATGATTGTAAACATCACAAAGATGGAGGTGTAGTGAAGGATCCGGGTATCAAGTCTGTAATATAACAAAATCTAAGAAGACGCAAAAAGAAAAGAAAAAACACTTGTTGATCCCCTAGAAAGGGCTTTTGTTTATTTTTAGTAATTATTTGTGGTATTAATACAAAGATAAATTATTGCCAAATTATCAAATCAAATATCAGATGAGAAAGTACTGAGCACAAAGCTATATATTTATTACATATAAGTACGAAATCTTTCCTTGTGCTAAATTGCATGGAGGAAAATGTCAACATTTAAAAGTTTCATTAGCAAATAATGCAAGAAAAAGTTCATTTTAAATGCCTAATAAATGTGTAATTTTAAGGAAATGTATATGACAGGAGATTAATTATGAATTAGAACATCCTAAGTATTCTTAATTTTTGTATTATTAGTGCAATTAGGATAAAAGATTTAAAGTGAGTTAATGAAATATAACAAAAAGTGAATCATATAATGCAAGTTAATCTTTAAGATGAATATTTTTCATTTCAATTCATTTCAAAAACAATTATGTAAACTCTATTAATTTAATTTAATCTATTAATGTAAGAAATGCATATTGTAAGTACTTTTGATTAAAATATTTGAAAAATCATTTTTTATTCTTATTAAAGCTTATTTTAAAAGGATGTGAATTATAATTCCGTAATCGTTATAGAGCGCTTCATATATATTTTATGCCTTAAGTATATTTAATGTAGTTGTAGATGAGTATTATCTCAGATGTAGTCTTCTTCCTCTTCCTCTTTGAATCCGCTTTGAACAGCTTCTTGAATGCTCTTGATCTCTTCTGGAGCAGCAGGTGGGAGAATGGCGAGAAGCTCTTTATCAATCTTCTCCAGTCTTGCAAAACGTTTCCTTTCAAACTCCTGCTTATTCTCAAGGACAAGGCGTAAGATGGCTTTCTGAGCCTCATCGCAGGAGTTCTGCAACATCAGACGCTCAGACAGAAACTCTGGTTTTTCCTTGTCCATGGCCATCAGTTTTCCCAAAGAGCTGACATGATCCATGATGTGTTTGGTGGACACCTCGGTGTAAGTTGCTGAAATCATGTTGACAAGGTTTGATATGTTGGTGGCTTGAAAGGCTTGAGTGTAGAGCAGATCTTTGGAGAATAGTTTTGCGCTGTAGGAGAGTGATTGTGTTTTCTCAGATTGGCTGACAAATGTTTTAAGGGTTTTGGTCAGGCTGGTTTTCACGATGTTGGACACCATCTGAAAAAATCGTATCATCTTCTCCCACTGCTCCTTCACTCTCCCCATGGCATCCATACCTTTCACCAGCATGTGTATAGTGGTATTAAAGTCTATCTCTTTTAGCTCACAGTTCCTCATGGTGATCAGGATGTCAGTCAGCTCCTTTTGGTTTTTCTCCATGTTCTCTACACTCTTCTCATAGATCTCTCTGGTCTTATCGAGTTGAGCGCGGCTCTGCTCGATGCGGAACCGGGCATTCTCTGATGCTCTTTGTGAAGCACTCATCTTCCCAGATTTACTTTCTTCTTTATTCATTATTGGTGGTTTGGGTATCAGAGCAGAAGAATTTGTTGTGTCTTTACTTTTGCTGTCAAAACTGCGAGCTGAGTCAGTCAGTTTTCTGATCCTTTCAATCAACTCCTTTGTTTTGGCATCTTCACATTTTCCATCTGGTGCATACTTTGCTAGTTCTGCACAGATTGCAATGCCCTCGTCACATATGTTCTGGGCATGCTCTTTTGCACTGCAGTTTGGACTTTCTTTTAAACTCTCCTTGATTCGTTTGAACTGACTTTGCTGGAAATCTGTTTCTGCAGCTTTCTTCTTTTGATCATACAAGTCTTTCCAGTTAATCATGTTGTCCTGCACAATCGTTTGAACCTTCTCTGTGCACTTCAGGATTTCTGCAGACTTGCTATAAATATTAATTAAATCAAAAGGATTATCATCTGATTTTTTACCTTTAATGTCACTTATTGTACTAGAAATTGAGGTGGAAGCTTTACATAATAGGTTCACTGGCTGGGTAACTAGGGATGTTACTCCATTAAGAAGAGTTGTGATGCTCTCAGTGATGCCTGCAACAAAATCCATACCAATCATTTCCCATCCACTGGGGAGTGAACTCATTGCATCGTTGTAACTTTCATGTGCTTTCTCCAGCTCCTTTTCCATGTCTTTCATTGCTTTTGTTGAGCGTTCCATGGCTTTGTCTGATGACTCTTTTCTCATCTTGGCCTCCTCCATTTTTTTCTTGATAGCATCCAGCTCTTCTCCATAAAAGTACTGAGCATTTACACAAGCCTCCAGCAGTTCTTGGATAATATTAATGACGGCAGAGAAACGCTCTTCTGTTGAAGTAGCTAGCTTAAGACAGTCATCTGCAATGACAGAAATGTTATCCAGCTGGTCAGGGAGGAGAGCTTGAACAATCTCATCATTGTCTTGGAACAGGATCTTCACAGCCACCTTCATGTAATCCGGAATTGCCATGGTATGGAGTCTAATCTGATCCATGTTCTTATGGGCCTCGTTGAAAGCACCCCAGCCAGAGTTACACACCTGCATGAGACAGGCACGAAATGAATCTGGGTATCTGATGTACTTGTAGCCATCTTTAGGCGGGTTTTTATTGATGGAGAAATCTGTACTGGAAGAGATGAAGACCAGCTCTCCCAGGATGGCTATAGAGAGTGGAGCAGGCGTCAGATACTCCTCCCAGTTGGCATACGGCTGCATCACAAGCTGGGTGTGGTTTCTCATCTCCTCAGCCGTGGTGAGGCTTTGAGTTTTCTTTTCAATTTCAGAATCCATTGCTTCTTTCTTCCTAAAAAAAAAAAATCTTTATATCCATTATAAGAATATCCACCAGTTCATTATATAAAAACATAAACAAAAACAACACATACACGCACATATATTAGTGTTGATTATAATTTGTTTATATTGGATTTTTTTGGATAAACTAATTCCTCAGATGTTGTGGTCTATCATCGAGCTGTTCATTTAGCTGTTTAACTCAAAATGTTACACAATATGAGTGTGTGTGTGTGTGGGGGGGGGGGGCCTTGAGGATTCTAGAAATAAGTTAGTTTTGGAGATTTTTTGGTAGATTATAATAAAAGGTGTACATTATTCAGTATGTATACCAGTCGGCAGCAAAAAAAAAAGAGCACTAAAAATTTAACAAAATGAACAATCATTTTTACTTCATGTTGAAAATCACAACAGAACCATGGTCCGCTGGGCAACAACTGAGACCCCTGACTTTTGGTAGAGTGGGGTTCAGGACACACAACACAGAGTGTTTACATATTAATTCCCCCCTTAACCCCCCTCCCCCCCAAAAAAAATAATAAATAAAAAGAAAATAAAGTTAAAAATAAATATAAATAATAGAACAAACATTTTTTATTCAGCGAGACCAAACAAGTTACTGTGGATGTGAATGTGTTGACAATTATTCAGACTTCAGTTCATGAGCCTGAAATTTACACTTATTATTTGTCATTCCAAATATTGTGCATGTGTGAAATTATTTCAGTAAGTGAACACAGGGTTCATAGATCCCTCACAGTGTTTGTTAATTCTCCAGCAGAAATTCTTTTCAGATAACATTTTCTTTATAACTAAAACCCCATTCGTTCCACTCTTTGTAAGTGATGCATTGAAATAAGAACGTGAATAGCAGGTGTAAGGAGGCCTGTTGCTCCAGACAGGGTGACATGAAGAAATATGTCAAACGCAAACTTTGTGATTGGTCAGAAAAGTGTGCATGTTTAATGCTTGTGCAACAGTAATACCCCCAGTTCTATTAAAAATCTGGCCAGATCAGGTAAGAATACTCTGGGGTGTTTATATAATTCAGTTTAATTCTTATTGGGCTACCATTCCCAGTGTCAGTGGACTATTAGTATCCAACCAAACTGAAGGAAGCCATTTCAGACAGGGAAATTTGTCCTTAGACGGAGGACACTAACAGCTACCTAAAACAAGGAGTTGGCTAATAAAACAAAAGCTCCTCCTCTGGCTGAATTGTGTAAAGCACTGAAGAGTTTCGAAAAAACCAGACCTGAACTTTCCCTGATTAAAACTCTTCCTCAACTTAAATATCCTAACCATTTAAATAAAAAATATATTTAGTCAAGTTTTCTCTATTATAACTAATCACCAGTGTAGCATGAAATTTTTTTTACCAGTGGCACAGGAAGTATGTCTGAGTGTAAAGCAAAGTATTTAAAAGGCTTAAAAGGGAAAACAATCAAGTGACCTTTATTTTCTCTTATTACCAGCCATTGGCTGCCATCATCTACCAGCCATCTTAGGCCCATTACAGATAACCATGATGCCACGTCAGCATTTACATAAAGTGTTACACAATGTTAAAAAAAATAATCAAATAAAGTAATATACAAGTACTTCCGTGATAGATGATTAAAGTTAACAAATTGGATTGTATGCGTATAATACTTTGTTAATATGACTTGAAGTTTAAAATAAAATAACAGTTAAATTGAAAATTAAACAGTTAAATATTATCTAATTTGTAAAAAGGAACTTGCACTGATTCATTCAAATCATTGCATTGATTTTGTGAGATTAGCAGAAGGAATGTCTTTGGTTGGAAATTAACTCTAAATACAGAAAATAAAGAAAAAAAGAAAATCAATTGAGCTTAAGTGGAAGTGATATCAATGGTAAGGTAAGCTCTTATATGACCTCTGAAATCTGAGATATTCTAAACAAGTGCGTTCAATTTTAACTGAAGATCTTAAAAGTTGATTAGAACAGTGTTGCTCTTCCTACCTTGATATGTGGATGGTCTTTTGTGAAGGTATAGAGGATCTCTGCTAGCAGTGCAATGTCACAAACAAGACTCTGTGTATTTATAATCTATAATCCACCCTCCCCTTCCCTTCATCCGCCCACCTCTGCTACTGTCTAGTTTAAAAGGAGCTCATCATAAAATATCACACGACTGACTGTTTTGAGCTCAGAAGAGAAATAGCAGCATAAAGAAGTAGGTAAACCATTGTATTTTAATTGGATTAATTTACATTCAATTTAATTCTTTTTTTAAAGAAATAAAGTACTTGTGCTGCTTTTCTGAGCTGTATATCCTGAAATAACTTGAGCATTTTTATTCAAACTGGTAAAACCGGGAAAAAATATTTTTAAATGACTATGACAAAAAAACAAATATGTTAAGAAACAAATATGAAAAACAGAACACTGCAATGTAAACCTGTGTAACATGGGGCAAAAATAAAGTGAATTAGCATTTAAGAACAAACTGATTTTTTTTACTTTCTCTAGATCCATAGAGCACTGTCTCAAAAAAAAATCTGCAAACGATATCACAGTGGAGACACTGGAGGGATTTATTATAATTATTTCAGGCTATATTTTGTGTGTGTTTTTTCATATGTTGCTGTCATTTTCTGTTTCAGATTAAAATGGACCAGCTTTATTCATTTGAGTAAGCTGAATAATAGTATTTACATACAAATGATCATCATAACAATAAACTGATTTTTAAAAGTAATCCCTGACAAAAAATCCAACAAAAATGTTGATAACATAATTTGATCAAGAACTTAAATTAAAACAATATTTTAGACTTTTTGTCATGACATTGTGTATTTGTCTTTGTGCAGAGTTGTGCTGAAGAACACAGCTGAGGCTGTTATTGTTCCACTGAAAGATGGCATCTCCTCCCTGAACAGAGTCTACGAGGCCCTCATTAAGGCAGATGTAGATCCTGTTACTGGTCAATGCTACAACTACGACTACATCAGAGAGCAGATAGTGCAGGCTCATCAGCACCTGGAGAGATCAGAACAGATGGCCAGTTCAGGGTTAAAAAGTCTGGATGAAAACTTAGAGAGACTCATACAAGACGAGGGAAAACTGGAACAAGAGATGAACGACACAAAACAAACCTTAGATAACTTGGGAACAGAGCAGGCATCTAATGAAAAGTTACTCAGAGATTCTCAGGGAGCTCTGGAGCTGGCCAGGAGAAACCTAAACTCAACAATACGCACCCTTCAGGATCAGGAGAAAAGAAAGAAAGATGCTGAAATTGTCACAGGGGTTGGGGCAGGACTGTTAGCCATACCAATCATTGGCTGGATTATAGGTGAGAATTTCAGCATATACAGTAAAACCTTGGATTTTGACCTTAATTAGTTTCGGGAACATGCTTATAATCCACAGCAGTTGGGTTTACATCGATTCGAAATGCCCCATAAATTTATGATTCCCCATCACGTAAGCTCAGATGATTTTTTTACACAACCCAAGAATATTCATATAAAAATTATTAAAACAAAATACAAAGTAAAAATAAAACAAATTAACTTTAGCTTTTTTGAGAATTGTGGCTGGTATGAGGGAGACGAGAGACAGGAGAGGACGAGGAGGGAGGCTTATCTTGTAGGACAACTTTCACGATTGCTAACAAAATTACTGCTATCTGTTGGCTCACTGACTTTTTTTCTTTTTGTGTGACTTTATAAATGAAACCTACCCGATGACTCTTGCTTTTGCCGCCTTTGGAGGATTTTGTAGAATATGTTACTCACACATATATTTTGTAGACTATGTTACTCACAATCGAAGGATTTACTAAAGTTTTCAAAATAAGTATTTAAGTATTTAAGTATTACATAAATTGTAAACTCCATATACATCATTTCATGTGTTCATTCTCCATAAAGGTCCTATTATGATGATTGGTGGTGGAGTTGAACTGGATCAAGCAGGACGTGCTGTCAGCATGGCTAAAGAAGAAGTGAAAAAGTCTGAGACTGAAGTGAATAAATATGGAAGTAAAGTACCAGAATATGAGTCCAAGATTTCACAGATCAAATGTGACATCAGTCAAAAAGATGAGAAGCTGAAGCAGACACGTGAAGGAATCGGGAAGGCAAAGAAGCAGATTGCGTCTGTAGCCGAGTTCCAGAGGAAAGCAAGAAGTGCCATCCAGCTCTTGGGTGTCCTGAGTAGGAGGGCCAGTGTAACTGAACTTCAGACTCGCAGATTCATTCTCCAGGAGCCTGTAGTGAAGGTGATGGACGATGTGATGAAGGCCACAGAGCAAATCACAGGGAATGAGCTCCTCAACAGCAATGACATGCCAAGGCTCATCAGTAAGATGAAGGAGAACAACCACCAACTGGCGTCCATCTGTGCCTCAGAGAACAACTCTAATAATAGCTAAATTTAATCCTGGTTATGTCGTTTTGAACATAAATAATGGATATTATGCTGTATCATCAATGAACGTAATCTTGTAATATTTTCTTGCAAATTAAAATAAAGCATTAAAAAAGCTATGGTTTTTTTGTCATAGAAAAGTTTTTAATTAAGTTTAATCTGAAAAAAAAAGCCTAAAAGTGTCTGTAGAACTAAATAGACAGCAGGGATACAGTACTTTTATTTATGCTGAAATGTGAATTTGTAAAAACATATGTGAATTTTAAAAATGTAAAATAATAAACAAAAAAACTCATATTTAAAGATGTGGTTAGTATGATTTTACATTTATGATTTTGCAAAACTCCATTTTCCATAAAAATGTTTTGTCACAATGTATATCACAAGGAATATTTTTATATATATTATATATTGTCACAATATATATATAACAAGGAATAAAAAAATTACAATAACATGAATAATTAATAGAGACTATTAAGTAAAACTTGGGGGAAAATACAATGAGCAAAGGAATAAAAAGCCATGCCTTTATATTGACTGCCTGTTCCTATCTTGCTTCTGAGTTTTATCCTGTCACAGAAGCCTAAATACTTTTTAATTAAAGAAAATACAGCTCCAACTTCATTAAACTAAATTTGTCCCAGATATTCTCTTTAGACATAAGAATTTATATTAATGCACATGCAGTGTAGTAAACATGTTTTTATGTGCACCTGTATCTCTTTTTAATACTATTATCTATATAACACATTGCTCAGCCAAACAGTAGTTGCCAATATGCTGATATCTGTATTCAGATATAAAACTAAACCTAAACTAAACACTAACTATTGTGTTTTATTTCCTATTTGTGGTTAGTTAAGAAAAACGTCAGTGTAGATGTCCTATAATACATGTAGTGATTGATTACAGGGATTTTAGCAAATACACGTTGTATTTTATTATGTTACGTGTGGATTGATGATACAGTATATCAGTATACAACACTATATACAATCTAACAGTATGTTTATTATATTGGAGATACTATTATACAATAAAGCAGCAATAACCCAGCTCAGGAGTTAAAGATTGTGTTATTCATCTAAGACTGTTGGACAAGAATAATTAACCAAGAGGATCACATCCTTATGACTGGGTTTTATTATTGTCATGAAGGATATCTGTTTCTGCAGAAATCTTATCACACCTGAGGAAACGGTTCACTGACCTCACACACATCTGAACACTCTGGCCACACTCACATGTACAAATTGTTCTGCATTAGAAAACAACATATTAAAATAAAATGAATTTATTTTAAGAATTGTACACTTTATTTAAGAACAACTTTGTTTAGTAATAATCCTTCATGACACAGAATGAAACGTTAATCTTAACTGTAACTGAAATCAATGTTTATGTAAATGTGTTGAATGGCACAGTTCAACAGAAGTTCCGCCTGAATTTCAACCAACAATATTTTTTAGTTCATCCAGAAATTGTGTGAGGTCTTCTCAACTGCACATATACTCTGTAGGGTTTCTGACAGTATGCATTGCAGGACAACCAACTCAAGCCTCCTCGGTGCTTTCTGTTCTCCAAAAGTTGTCTATCTGTTTTATTTTGTTATTTAATTATGTATATATAATTTAAGTACATTTTACACCTGCATTTTTTTTCTTGTTTGTGAAGTAGATGAATGGTTATAAACGTATTGCTCTTCTTCTTCATGCAAGCTCCCACAGTTGGTTATAAATATTGTGTGTTTCATTTGTGGCTGGTAAATCTCATTGATGTCTGAAATAATACATCCTGGTGTGCCTCATTTGGCTTTTTTTTCCGTATTTTTCACACTTAAGTGATACAGATCATCAAACAAGTTTTAATATTATAAAAACATAACCCGGTGTGAATTTGAAATGCAGTTTCCTGCTCATTGTCCTGCAGTATAATCCAAGTGCTCTTGAACTTCAAGTCAAACTGATGGCCAGACATTCTCCTTCAGGGTTTTCTGGTAAAGCACAGAATTCATGGTTCTTCAATTAAAAAAACAAAAAAAAGTTGTCCAGGTCCTGAATCTGCAATTCTTCCCATCACACTATCACAACCATGTTTGACTGTTGCTGTGATGTTCTTTTAATGAAATGCTGTGTTAGGTTTACACCAGATGTAAGAAACCTTACAAAATGTTCAATTTCTGTCTCATCAGTCCACAGAATATTCACCCAAAAGTCTTGGAAATAATCAAGATGTTTTGTGGCAAATGTGAGACGAGCCTTTGTGCTCTATTTAGTCAGCAGTGGCTTCTCAGCAGCTCGCTTTCTTATTGTTGAATTATGAACACTGACCTTAACTGAGACGAGTGGGGCCTGCAGTTGTTTAAATGTTGTTTTTTAGGAGCTCCTGAATGAGTCTTCATTGTGCTCTTGGAGTGATTTTGGACAGCCACTCCTGGGAAGTTTCACCACTGTTCCAAGTTTTCTCTATTTGTGGTTAAAGGCTCTCATCATGGTTCACTGAAGGCACAAAGTCTTAAAAATGGCTTGGTAAACCTTTCCAGATTTTTTTTTTTAATGTTCAGTGAACATCCTCTAAATATATTGATTGGTTACATGGATGTATTGTATTTAGCAAATACGATAATTTCATTACGTTAACTATGCATTGATTGTGATATTTTTTGTGTAAGTTCTAACAGCATATCTATTACATTGGATATACTGCTACACAATAAATAAGAAATAATCAAGCTGTAAGTCAGGAGTTAAGGTTTGTGTTGTACATTTAACACTATAGGACAATAATGATTAACTTCACACCCATGAAGTTAAGTTTTATTGTTGATATGAAGGATATCATATCTGTTTCTGCAGAAATCAATCTTATCACATTTCTGAAAAAGGTGAAAAAACACACATCACACATATATCTTGGGATACCAAGATGGCGGGGCGGCAGTAGCACGCAGCGGCCACTCCGGAGCCAAAATGGTGCTACATTGTTTATGTCGTGTCGTAGCGTTTTTATTTTGCAAAGTTTATGGACACCGGCACAAACGGTGCTCATACTTACCACCGCCAGAAACTTTTGCAACTCAATAAACCGGCATATTTCATTCAAGATGAGCTGCGGGAGAAGCTACGCGACCTCGGCTTGCTTCGRGAACYAGGCCTCCAGTCCTCGGCRTTGCCTGATGCCGGTGGCCGGAGGAGGGGACATCGTAAGCGGTGCGCGAGGAAGCGGAAGCGCGGCAAGCGGGCGGGAGTCTGTGCTAGGCTAAAAACAAATCCTAGCCGGCCGGCTCTTCCGTCCATCATCTTATCTAACGTATGCTCCCTGGAAAATAAACTGGACTACATCCGACTGCAACAGGCTACACAGCGGGAGGTTAGGGACTGCTGTGTGTTTGTTTTCACGGAGACATGGCTCAGCGACAGAGTTCCAGACACCGGGATTCAGCTAGACAGACTAGCCTCGTTTCGCGCCGACAGAAACGCAGCTCTGTGYGGTAAGACTCGCGGCGGCGGCTTGTGTGTCTACATCAACACGAAATGGTGTAAGAACTCTGTGCTAGTTTCTAGTTTTTGCTCATCGCTGGTGGAGATTGTGACTGTTAGATGTAGACCTTTTTATTTACCGCGGGAATTCACCACTGTTTTCATTATCGGAGTGTACATTCCACCTAGCGCTAATGCTAAGGAAGTGCTATGGGAACTGTATGCTAAGATCAGTGTCACGTGTTGGTGTGCGAGGCATAACTGCAGAGGCTCCAGGTTTTAACGGAAACGATGTTTATTGAAATAAAAGGTCAGGGAAACCGTCAAACACAAATACACTTTATAACTGAAAGTGAAAGTAAAACACGAATAAACAAAACAACAGCCACTACTAAACATTGAGACATTTAACTACGATAATCGACAGACGCAAGACAAGGAACTGAAAGACACCAAACTATTTATAATGACACTAATTACCAACTCGGTTCAGGTGAGCGCCTGCCTGGTCACCTGACCGAGTTGCCCCATGGGAACTGAAGTCAAAAAACAAAGAAACTACAAAACACCCACGGGCGCTTTGGCGCCCTCTAGGGGTTATCCCTGACAATCAGTAATCTGCAGAAGACACACCCCGATGGACTGTTTATTGTCGCTGGAGATTTCAACCATGCAAACCTCAAGTCAGTGCTTCCTAAATTCCATCAGTATGTGGACTTTGCAACAAGAGGGGAAAACACGCTGGATCTTGTTTACACAAACATCCCCGGCGCATATCGGGCAGAGCCTCGGCTACTCAGACCACATCTCTGTTATGCTAATTCCAGCATACAGACCACTCGTCAGGCGTTCAAAACCAGTTCTGAAGCAGGTGAAAACCTGGCCAGCAGGAGCCATCTCTGCTCTTCAGGACTGTTTCGAGAACACTGACTGGAACATGTTTAGGGAGGCTGCAACTTACGGTGACTACACTGACTTGGAGGAGTACACGTCATCAGTGACCAGCTACATCAACAAGTGCACCGATGACGTCACTGTCTCCAAGAACATCATCTCACGACCCAACCAGAAACCATGGATTACTGCGGAGGTGCGTGCATTACTGAAAACCAGAGACTCTGCCTTCAAAGCGGGGGACAATGTGGCCCTAAGAACAGCAAGGGCCAAACTGTCCCGGGCCATCAGAGAGGCGAAGCACGCACACGCCCAGAGAATCCACAATCACTTCAGGGACAGCGGTGACACACGGCGCATGTGGCAGGGTATACAAGCCATCACCAACTACAGGACTTTATCACCTTCCTGTGACAGTGACGGCTCCCTTCCAGTTGCAGTGAATAACTTCTATGCACGGTTCGACATGCAGAACAACGTGACGCCGAGGAAGACTATCCCTCCGCCGAACGACCAGGTGCTGTGTCTCACCACGGCTGATGTGAGGAAAACTCTACGCAGAGTCAACCCACGCAAAGCTGCTGGACCAGACAACATCACAGGCAGAGTGCTCAGAGAATGTGCAGAACAGCTGGCAGATGTTCTCACCGACATATTCAACATCTCAGTGAGCAGCGCCATCGTTCCAACATGTTTCAAGTCTACCACCATCGTCCCCATGCCGAAGAAGTCTTCTGTGTCCTGTCTCAATGACTACCGCCCTGTTGCACTCACACCCATCATCATGAAGTGCTTCAAGCAGCTTGTCATGAGACACATCAAGACCCTGCTGCCCCCCCTCAATGGACCCCCTGCAGTTCGCGTATCGTCCAAACCGTTCAACGGACGACACCATCTCCACCACACTCCACCTGGCACTGTCACATCTTGAAAAGAAAGACACTTACGCCAGAATGCTGTACATAGACTTCAATTCAGCATTCAAAACAATCATCCCCCAACACCTGATTAGGAAGCTGAGCTTGTTGGGCCTGAACACCTCCCTCTGCAACTGGATCCTGGACTTTCTGACAGAAAGACCTCAAGCAGTGCGGATCGGGAGCTACACCTCCAGCACCCCCACTCTGAGTATTGGGGCCCCCCAGGGCTACGTGCTCAGCCCCCTGCTGTTCACACTGCTGACTCATGATTGTAGCGACACACAGCTCCAATCATATCATCAAGTTTGCTGATGACACGACCGTGGTGGGTCTCATCAGCAAGAACGACGAGTCGGCGTACAGAGAGGAAGTGCAGAGGCTAACGGACTGGTGTAAAGACAACAATCTGGCTCTGAATGTCGAAAAGACAAAAGAGATGGTTGTTGACTTCAAGAGGACTCGGAGCGAACACTCTCCGCTTAGCATCGACGGCTCTTCTGTGGAGATCGTCAAGAGCACAAAATTCCTGGGCGTCCACCTGGAGGAGAACCTCACCTGGTCCCTCAACACCAGTTCTCTGCACAAGAAAGCCCAACAACGTCTTTTCTTCCTGAGAAGGCTGAGAAAGACACAGCTTCCACCACCAATTCTCACCACCTTCTATAGAGGAACTATTGAGAGCATCCTGAGCAGCTGCATCACTGTCTGGTTTGGGAATTGTACCATGTCAGACCGCAAGACCCTACAGCGGATAGTGAGGACAGCTGAGAAGATCATCGGGGTCTCTCTCCCTTCTATCGAAGACCTTTACACCACACGCTGCATCCGCAAAGCCACCAGCATTGTGGCTGACCGGACACACCCCTCACACACACTCTTCACACTCCTGCCATCTGGAAAAAGGTACCGAAGCATTCGGACACTCACATCCAGACTGAGAAACAGTTTTTATCCGCAAGCCATCCGTCTCCTAAACACAAAGGGACTGGACTGATACACACACACACACACAAATCACTCAGACGAACTAAATAACATCAGGACTGAACTGATAAACACACATGCACAATCACACTGATGCACACCCATCTCAATCTGCTCATACCTACCTACCTGTGCTGCTCCTCGCAATTTTTTTGCACAATATTAATTGCTATTTGCACACAATACTTCTGTCAAAATTGTAAACTGTTTACTGCTGCTCTTCCCACTACCTCAATTCATCCTTCATCAAAAAGTACTGTTATGTCTTACATTGTTGTGTCTGTCATGTACCACTTTGTTTGCACATTTGCACGTGCACTTTGTCTATTTTTGTATTTTTGTATAGATATTTATAGTTCTTCTTTAGAGTAACTTAAAAATGTAAAATTTATGTTGTAAATTTATGTTGTTACATGTATGTAGCACCCTGGTCCTGGAGGAACGTTGTTTCGTTTCACTGTGTACTAACTGTATATGGTTGGAATGACAATAAAAGCCTACTTGACTTGACTTGACTTGATAATAGGAAAAATTACAGTGCCAGGGCCCCAAAATGTATTTGAACACATTGAACGAATTTGCTTATTTACTTGTGTTGTAAACTCTAAGTAAACAGACTATTGGTCACACATCCTTTTTATTTATTTTTCACCTTTTTCTTTTTTTCCTATGTAATGGCTTCAAGTCTTGTGCACTGGTGGCACCACAGACACCTGGAAAGGTCCGGTGGCAGTGCTCAGCTGACATGCAGGCACATGGCTGGCAAAAGGCGGCAGCAGGCAGAATGGCAGAATGGAGCATGTGGAGGTAGCCCTCCTGCACGCGCTCATGATGACGACCTCTCCTGCTGAGCCAAGACCGGCCCCTCCCAGCTCTCTCCGGGCGCAGCCACAGGCTGGATCTTTTTCTTCTTTTGCGGCGGGGACGTGAAGGCAGAGGCTCAGCGCGGGAGTGATGGTGCTGTAGGAGCTCGAGCAGTTTTTCCCATGCTATAATAATAATAATAATAATAATAATAATAAATTTTATTTATAATGCACTTTAAATTTGAAGCCACTCTCAAAGTCAAAAGCTCTGATAAAAAGATAAAGTTTTAAAACCATATTTAAAATCATCAACAGTCTGTGGCATTCCATAGTCTAGGTGCTGCTGAGCAAAAAGCCCGAGCTTCCATAGTAAGCTCGGTCTTCTGAGGTTTCAGCAGATGAAACAGAGCGGAGTTTGCGTGTAGATGTATGTGAAGTAATAAGTTCTTTGAGATAGGGAGAGGCATCCCCATATATGCACTGGTGGGTAAGAAGGACAACCTTGTATTCAATTCTGAATTAAACAGGGAACCTTTCTATACTTTGAGACTTTTCCTGAATTCTCCTTTGGAGTTAGACAAGAAGGTCCTGGACTGCTTAAACACGTGTTGTTTCTGCCATCTGAAAAGAGCCCAACGTTGGCAGGAACTGGCGAGCCAGATCATTTCTGAACTGGAAAAATCTTTATTAATCACCAAAGCGTTAGGACCATTTTGTATGTTTCTGTGGACAGTGTTACAGACATCTCATGTGACTAGCCATAGGTTACCACCATCAAACCACTTGCCAAAGGGGCTAGTAGGGATAAAATGCACAGCTAAAATCACCATTGGAGAGAGGGAAGTGGATTGCCTTCTCGATACAGGGTCACAGGTAGCTACAATTCCTCAGTCATTTTATGAAGCTCATTTGTCAGACTCCCCATTGAAGCCAATAGAAAATCTTTTGGACGTTGAAGGGGCTAACGGGCAGCCTGTGCCATATTTGGGGTACATTGAGTTAACCCTGAAATTCCCGAGGGCATTTGTACGAACTGAAGTTGAAGTTCCTACTCTAGCCCTTGTAGTGCCAAATTTGACTAGTCTTTTTCAAATTCTAGTTGGAAACAACTCTTTAGATGTTCTTTACAGCCAGTGTGCTAAAGAGAATATATCTAGTTTACCTAGGTTACCATCAAGCTTCTATGGTTACCAAGCAGTACTCAGTACTTCAAAGCTAGGTGGAGACAAGCTAGCAATGAAACCCTGGGCTATGTAAAGTTGAGGGGAAACTCCGCCAAAGTTGTGCCTGCGGGGAGCACAGTGGTCTTGGATGGCTATGTCCACCTTTATGGCCCCCATACAGAGAAATGGGTAACTCTTGAGCCGCTATCAGTCTCCTTGCCAAGTGGCCTGCTAATGGTCAGCTGCTTGCATACTTTACCTCCAGAACGAACCACCAAATTGTCGGTTTTGCTGAGAAACGGAACCCAAACTGACATAAAGATCCCTCCCAAAGTTGTGTTGGCAGAGATTCATGCAGTTCAAAAAGTCATGAACCAGCAGCATCAGAATTCAAACATCATTGCTGAGGAAACCACACCTACCAGTGCTAACCTTTCCTTTAACTTTGGCGATTCACCTCTACCTGCAGGCTGGAAAGAACGAATATCAAGAGTGCTAAACTCTATGCCTGAGGTGTTTTCCTTGCACAACCTTGATTATGGCCACACTGAAAAGATCAAACACCAGATAAAGCTGAGTGATAAAGCTCCGTTCAAGCACAGAGCCCGACCGATCCATCCTCAAGACATCGACGCTGTGAGAAAGCACCTCCAGGAGCTGTTACAGGCGAGTATCATCCGTGAATCTGAGTCACCGTTTGCTTCGCTCATAGTCGTAGTCCATAAAAAGGACGGTACGGTGTGTTTATGCATTGACTTTCGAAAGCTCAACTCACAGACAATCAAGGATACATACGCTTTGCCAAACCTGGAGGAGGTTTTTTCCTCGCTAATGAGCTCGAAATGGTTCTCTGTACTTAATTTGAAATCTGGCTTTTACCAAATCGAGATGRAAGAAGCCGATAAAAGTAAGACAGCATTTGTCTGCCCACTTGGATTCTGGGAATTTAACAGAATGCCACAGGGAATTACCAATGCACCAAGTACGTTCCAAAGATTAATGGAACGATGCATGGAAGATTTGAACAGAAAGCAAGTACTAGTGTACATTGATGATCTCATTATTTTTTCCAAGACTCTTGAAGAGCATGAATCTCGGTTGCTGCAGGTTTTCAACCGACTGAAGGAGTACGGGTTGAAATTGTCCCCTGAAAAATGTCGGTTCTTTCAGACGTCAGTAAGGTATCTAGGTCATATAGTCTCTCAAGATGGGGTAGAGACTGACCTGGCAAAAGTTGAAGCCTTAAAGACATGGCCAAGGCCAAAAAATCCTTTTTAAAAAGAAAAGTCCTTTTTAGGTTTTGCCGGATATTACAGGAGATTTGACCGTGATTATTCCAAGATCATTAAACCTCTTACTGATCTTACAGCGGGATATCCTCCGCTCCGGAAAAGTGGTATTAAGAAACAGAGAGAAGTAGGGTATTTTAATCCCAAAGAAGAGTTTGGTGATCGATGGAYTCCAGATTGTCAGAGGGCCTTTGATTCCATAATTGACAAGCTTACCTCTGCACCTGTTTTGGGCTTTGCTAACCCCAAGCTTCCTTATGTGCTTCACACCGATGCCAGTACCACTGGGCTTGGTGCAGCTTTGTATCAGGAGCAGGAGGGGCAGATGCGAGTCATAGCCTTTGCCAGTAGAGGATTAACCAAGGGTGAAAGTAGGTACCCTGCACACAAATTAGAGTTTTTGGCGCTAAAATGGACTGTCACCTCTAAATTTGGAGACTATCTCTATGGTGCAGAGTTTACGGTTGTAACGGATAGCAATCCTTTGACGTATATACTAACATCAGCGAAGTTTGATGCCACCAGTTACCGCTKGTTGTCCAGTTTGTCAACTTACAATTTCAAGCTGCAGTATAGAGCTGGAAGCCAAAATCAGGATGCCGACGGGCTTTCCAGACGACCACATGGTGAGCTTTTAGATGACTTGGCCTCGCAAAAAGAGAGGGAAAGGATTAAACAATTCACATTACACCATCTCATGGAGCCAGGTGTTGAGTCATCTGTTCTCATGGATGATACAATAAAGGCTGGATGATACAATAAAGGCCATCTGTGAGAGGCATCACGTGATCGGGTCGTCTGGAAATCCTAGCTGTCCTCACTACTCACTTACCTTGGTTGAATCCCTAACTCACCATGAGAATGCTCTTCCAATTGAGTTCCAACATGAGAATGACCATGGTCTTCCAGATCTTCCTCACCTYTCAGAATCTTCCTTGGCAGACCTGCAGAGAAACGATCCACAAATCAAAATTGTAATTGAAGGCTTAGAGAGTGGAGTGAAACTCTTGAGAGACCAGCCACTTACACTGGGATTGTGGTTTAAAAAGTGGAACCGGCTTGAGCTGAGAGGTGGTGTGTTGTATAGGAAGAGGCAGGACCACTCTCATTATCAGTTGGCGCTGCCTGCCACATTCAGAGACATGGTGTTAAAAAGCCTTCATGATGACATGGGTCATCTAGGTATTGAAAGGACCCTAGATTTGGTCAGATCAAGGTTCTTTTGCCTCAAAATGTCACAGGCAGTTGAGCAAAGGATCAAAACTTGTAAACGCTGTATGCGTTGAAAAACGCCCCCGGACAGAGCAGCTTCATTGGTAACCATCCAGACTAGCAGGCCCTTAGAGTTGGTATGCATGGATTTTCTTTCTTTGGAGCCAGACCAAAGCAACATTAAGAACATACTGGTCATCACACACCACTTTACAAAGTATGCGGTTGCAGTACCAACTCGTAATCAACCTGCCCAAACTGTTGCTAAAAGCCTATGGGACAATTTCTTGGTACACTATGGGTTTACAGAGAAACTGCATAGTGACCAAGGGACAAATTTTGAATCACGCACAATAAAGGAATTGTGCAAGGTTGCCGGCATCTGCAAGATGAGGACTACACCATACCACCCGAGAGGCAATCCAGTGGAATGATTTAATCGTACACTTCTTCAGATGCTAGAGACACTGGAAAATGAAAAGAAGTCTCGATGGAAGGAGTTTGTAAAGCCTTTAGTGCATGCCTACAACTGTACCCGCAATGACACCACTAGGTACACTCCTTATGAACTCGTGTTTTGTAGACAACCACGCTTACCGGTTGATCTGGCTTTTGGATTACCGATAGACAATCCCATCAAGTCCCACTCCCAATACGTGCAAGATCTAAAGAATCGGTTGCGTCAAAGTTATGAGGTGGCTGCTAAAAATGCTGAGAAGGTTAAAAGAAGATTTGATGAGCGTGTGCTTCAAGTTTGGGAGAGGGGGACCATGTTCTTGTAAGGAATGTGCGGTTGAAAGGGAAGCAAAAGCTGTCTGACAAATGGGAACAGAATGTTCATGTGGTTGTCAGAAAGGTTCGGGACCTGCCAGTATATACTGTACGACCAGAAGGAAAAAGTGGTCCTCTACGAAAATTGCATCATGATTTATTGCTGCCCTGTGGGTTTCTGCAAGCACGCAGATCTGAAAAGCAGAAAGTAGTCAGAAGGCCTAGAACCAGAGCTTTTCCTAATGATCAGGAGATACATGTGTCAGAGTCTGTTTCTGAATACTGTTTCTGAATAGTCTGCAGATGAGCAAATTCCTTGTTACGTACCTGGAAGGATTTTAGGTTCTGAAACTCAAATTATCACAGGGCACTTGCCTAATGTTAAAAACGGCATTGACTTACCTATCCTTGATCCTACTGAAGAGAACTTACCAACTCAGGAACCTGTGGGGAGTAATCAAGAGGAACCTGCAAAAGAACACTTACCTGAGAGAGAACCTATAGAAGGAAATTTGAATGAGTCTGTAGGAATAGAGATGGGCGAGGATGAATCTGACACGTATTGTCCGTCACCTGACGTCTCTGTGAAGCAAAGATCAGAACCAGTCGAACCTCCTGGGTCCTTGAATGAGTTCCTTACTCAAGGAGCCGAAACAGCTCCAACTAATTCTGAATTGCCAATTGAGGGTGAAAATGTAATCACAAATAAAGTGGGTCACACTAAAAGCACCCTAAATGAAGATGGAGGAATTGAAACGGAAGACATTTTTGCCCCTAGACGCTCACAGAGCGAGAGAGACGCCCCCCTAAAAAGTTTGAATATCCTCAATTAGGGAAYCCACTTACCTTAGTGATTCAGTCCTTGTTGCAGGGTCTAAGCAAAGTGGTTAGTTCTTCTTTAGAAGAGTCAGTTGTTGCTCCTGTAATTCATGTGTAGATACAATGGGACGTGCATATATTCCAGAAGGGAGGGTGTGAGACAGAATCTGTTTTGCTTTTGAAGAACTGTTTCATGAACCTCATTCATCTCATGGACATTTAAATGGAAGGTTTTGTTTTGATACTGTATTGTTTTGGTTAATTTATCTGGATTATTGCTGTTTATTTTATTAAGCTAAGTTAAAGGGATTGAGTTCAAATTTAATTTCTTTATACAGGGTATACTCTGGCATTATTTACTGTTAAAATAGAGAAACACGGTAAATCAAAAGGTTGAGCTCAGCCATAAACATGCGTTTTCTAAAGAAAAAAACATTTAAGAGTAAATTAAGTAAATTTTATTTCAACATTTCCCAAATCAAAGAAAATTGTATTTGGATAATTATCTGTAACTTACATTGTTGGTTTATATTGTTAATTGCAAATAAGAATTAATTTATTTTTGCTAACTCAGACCTGCCCCCTTGTTATGCCCACCCACTCTGCAGTTGGCGCACCCTACGTGTTGTGCACAGGGTGTTAATGTGAGAAGCACCCTGTTCAATTTCTCATTAATGCAATTATCTAATCAACCAATCACATGGCAGTTGCTTCAATGCATTTAGGGGTGTGGTCCTGGTCAAGACAATCTCCTGAACTCCAAACTGAATGTCAGAATGGGAAAGAAAGGTGATTTAAGCAATTTTGGGCGTGGCATAGTTGTTGGTGCCAGACGGGCCGGTCTGAGTATTTCACAATCTGCTCAGTTACTGGGATTTTCACACACAACCATTTCTAGGGTTTACAAAGAATGGTGTGAAAAGGGCAAAACATCCAGTATGCGGCAGTCCTGTGGGCGAAAATGCCTTGTTGATGCTAGAGGTCAGAGGAGAATGGGCCGACTGATTCAAGCTGATAGAAGA
>QMIH01002716.1:86523-97454 GCA_003987875.1 Clarias batrachus | reverse complement strand
ACAAAACAAGTTCAACATAGACATCATTACGATACTATTACTGAGAAGCACTAATGCCTGAGAGCAGTGCTGGTGATTACCTCTCCACCTCCTTTCCACACTCTCTGTTACTCTGGACCGTTGACCCTAGATACTTAAAGTCCTGCACCTTCTTTCCCTCTGCTCCCTGTAGCCTCACCATTCCACTTTGGTTCCTCTCATTCACACACATGTATTCTGTCTTGCTCCAGCTCACCTTCATTCCTTTGCTTTCCAGAGTGCACCTCCACCTCTCTAGATTTTCCTCCACCTGTTCCCTGCTCTCGCTACAAAGCACAATGTCATCTGCAAACATCATAGTCCATGGAGACTCCTGTCTAACCTCATCTGTCATCCTGTCCATCACCAGAGCAAACAAAAAGGGGCTCAGAGCCGATCCTTGATGCACACCCACCTCCACCTTGAACTTTTCTGTCACACCTACAGCACATCTCACCACTGTCCTACAGCTCTCATACATGTCCTGCACCGCTCTAACATACTTCTCTGCCACTCCAGACTTACAACACTGTACACTGACTCCTCATACAAACCACAGCTCCTATCTCGGCACCCTGTCGTATGCTTTCTCTAAATCTACAAACACACAATGCAACTCCCTATTAATTTCTCTGTACTTTTCCATCAGCATCCTCAAAGCAAATACTGCATATGTTGTACTCTTTCTAGGCATGAAACCATATCACTGCTCACAAATGCTCAGCTCTGCACTTAACCGAGCTTCTACTAGTCCAATTTCCACCGGCGCCCTGTAGGTCAACAGCACCGGCGGTGGTCGTTGTTAACCCGGGTCACGACCGATCCGGTATGGAAGTCCTGTTAATGTTTTGCACGATTTTTTTTTGCAAATGCTTTACATCGGTTGTCCTTCCTGCCAAAACCCTCTGCATTTATCCAGGCTTTGGACTGGAACATGAAGACACTGGATTGTGCCCTGTCTTGTTGGATTATTATATTGTGACCTGTGTGCTTGGGCCCTGTAAAGGACTGCCACCCTGACCTGAGTCTACCTGACTAGTGTTCCTGAGTCCCCTGTGATAAGCCCCAGGCCTCCCCATGGTCAGAGCTGGAGTAATGTCACCCTGTAGAAGGAGGAGGCATTAGTCTGTGTGTATGGTACCTGATGTGCTGGAAGGTTTAACACATGTRACTCTCTTTTACCATGTGGTTGTTATTTTGTTGGTTTCAGCTTTTTGTCATCACTGCCTTTATGGAGTTTGGTGGGTGTGACTAAGTATAAATCAGTTTCTGAATGAGTATTCTGATTACTTTTATGAATGATTGAAAAACAAAATTGTAAATTTCAAAGTTGTGAGTTCAAATTGCTTAGAAAAACATTAACACACAACTTTATTACAAGACTTGTAAATGTGTCCCACTGTCTYATGGMCGTACTGTATGATTGTGATGCTTCACTGCCTCCACTAGATGTCCCTGTTCCTGTTCTAAATGTGTTCACATGTACKAGATCAGATGAAAACAGACAGTATGAAAAGTATTACACTTTGAGACATRAGCCTTTTCACTTTTATTAATGATACAGACTTACTGTAACGTACGTCATGACAGGTGAGATCTGCTACATACAGAGTCAGACAAGAAAATGTATACACACCCCAGGAAAAGAAAAACAGTATGATGTATATTATATGATATTAATATAATATAAATAATATTATCATGTTATTATCATAATATCATCATATACATTATATATATATATATAACTTATAGCAATGCAGCTAGTATTACAATATTTCTACAAGTTTTTTTTCTGAAGTGTGAATCATTTTTTTTTGTATCTAAACTTATTTTCATTGCACATTAACATTAAAGAGATGAAGATATTTTAACTCTTATTAGATTCAATGCTTCATGTTAGATCTTAAGGTTCTAAACAGCAGGAACTGAATTACAGTTTTTGGTCTTAAGAGATAATAGAAGCTTAATAAAGCAGTTAATAACTGTTTATAGATATGTTATAACATAAGTGACACAGGAACTTTTTTCTGTTCTACAACATTAAGTGTATCTGTAAATATATAAAGTGGATAAATGAATAAAGTACAATGTGATGTTCATTAACCAATAGAAAATATTGCAGTAAAACACTTGGAGCTGCTCTTACAGGAAAATAATCAACTTAGCCATGACTCCACTTCACACCACTGCAGTGTTGATTATTTTTAATGGCTAATAGTTTAACAGTCTGATTCCTCATCAGTCCACTTGTGCGTCAGGTTATATCACATCACCCTCACAGCGTTTGCTTCTATAACACCCGGACCTGTTGAATCATATTCCTTACTCAGACGACTTAGAGACTTGTTTATTTATTATTTAGTTTTCCCATAATGTTGTCACTTCCTGTTTCCCGCTGAATATTAATCAGATCACTGAGATCTTTATTATGTTATGAACCTCAAATCACTTAATGCTACAGAGAACCTGAGAGACACAAAGAGCATAAAGTCTAATGAAAGGCAGTTATGTTTTATGTTTATTAGTTCCTGCTCAGTTATTTTATATAACAATAATTATGAAGTGTTTATTTAATTTTACACCTGGTATCACCTTATACTCTTTCCTAAATTAAAACGCATCATGGCGTCTGATTTGATCTCTCTCTATACTGTATGTAGTTTCTTGCGTGTCTTGAACATTAACATTATGTTAAGCCTCGACGTGTTTATAGGAACAGAAACTAGCGATCTTGTGATTGTGAAGCAGCTTCACTTCCCAGTCCAAACCAGTAACAAACCAGATTGGTATGGTTTTTCCACAGAAATTTCAGATTTGAATTAAATCACGTGAGCTAATCACAGGACAGGTTGAATATTTTATCATCAGTTTCTGGGGAGATACAGTATTAACAGACCTGAATCACACAGTCCAGTGTTAACAGTAGATACTATTTAAAGAAAGAGACAGAAAACACTCTAACATGCCACGATGAGATCTAGTTGTGTAACATATATAAATGTTTTTTTGGGTGAAAAAATCAAACCTGCTCAACACTGATGCTGTAAAATCTTATATTTCAGAGATGGCGCTTCTGAAAGCTACTGGTTTTAAATGAGATGTGTGTATCATGTTAGAGTGACGCTAACAAACACAAGTGGCGTTGCTACTGAAGCCAAGCGAACACATGAGACTGAAACACGCTGTCAGACACATCAGCTACAATTCCCTTTAATAAACTGTGAATATAATTTAAAAAAAAATAAAAATTCTGCTTGTGTGAGGTGTAAAAGTTGAGAGAGAGAACCTTTATAAAGCTTATAAGCATTATTAAGGCAGCACAGTGGTGTAGTGCTTAGCAGAGTCACCTTGCACCTCCAGATCCTGGTTTCAATTCCCGCATTGAGTCTGTGTGCATGGAGTTTGGATGTTCTCCTTGTGCTTGGTGGGTTTCCTCTTTGGACTGTGTGTTTCCTCCCACAGTCCAAAGACATGGCATAGGGAATGGGAATAAATACAATAGTCACCATTGGCCCCCACGGTTCCTAGTTGGACTATCTAGATTCATCCATCTAGAGGTTCCTAGATGGATGAATGGATGCAATATAAATTCTCACATCTGATGTACCCTATGACGAGTTGTTAAACATTTGTGGAAGGAGTCTGTCAAAACACATAGATTAGACATAAGCCCTGAGAAAGGGATGTTGTTGGAACATCCGGTTAAGGAAAAATAATCACCTTCATCTTTAGGATGGTAACAGTAACTCTGCGTCATGCTGTCATTGATTGTTTTTCCAATTACGGCATGACACAGAGTGTTTTATTTCATATGTAATAGAATGTAAAAAACAGAATGAGTTAAAAAAAACAACAACAACATTGTTTGTGCAAATTTAATTTTTGTAAAGATTTTTAAAAACTGTTTACAATGTTGTTGTTGTTGTTGGACTAAATACCAAAACATGCTTTTGCACCACTACAATATTAATTTTATTTTTTGTTTTTGCATTATCAATAAAATTGTTCTGAATTGTTCTGAACCACGCATCACAGTGGTGTAGTGGTTAGCACTGTGAATGAGCGTGTCTGTCTGTGGATTGAGTGTGTGTGATAGATTGAGCACCAGGGTGTACACCGCCTCGTGTGTTAAGTGTTCTGGGATAGGCTCCAGGCCGCCCTCAACCCTGCATATAGGATAAAGTGGTATAGATGATGAGCGAGTTGTTCTGAACTTTACACTATCTGTCCATTAGGGCGGCGCTGTTACACCAGACTGAATCTCCTCAGTGGTTTGCTGTAGTAATGTTCCCTACACAGCAGGAGGAGTAATTTTACACTTTATTCCTTTGTGCATTTCAATCCACAGTTTACCCGACAACAAATGAGTTCTATGTGTTCCTGCTGTATGATTAGTTGTTCTGTCTAAAGGCAACTACACATTGCAGGGACTTTTTGCTCTTTTGTGTAAGAGAACTTGATTTTACTTTCACAGACACAAAGACAAACCACAACAAAACAGGAAACGACTGAATGTTATGTTGAAGCAAATATTATATATTTACAATATAATATACAGTATATGATTTTACACATTTGCTGCAGCATCCTGTATGAATGTTGTACTGAATGCATAGATTTTTTGCTTGTAATTTCATAATCATCTTAATTTGCATGGAACATGAAGCTGTTTCCTCACGAGCTTAAATATTAAAGAAATTCCTAAAATGTCATACAAGCAGACTGTGAAGTCTCCCATTTAAATAAAATCACAGCCTTGGAGAATTTAGTTCACACACTCAGACAGTACTGAGGGATTTCACCCCTAAACTCACTCAACTCCATTCATTAAGAACTGAACCATCTTCCAGCAACAGATGATGTCACGAAGATTGTGAATTCCTATTGGCTGAGCAGATCTTCATCATCACCCCTGTGACAGGGATTTTCTGAGCTGGTTGTGCTGCTCTGTTTTTGTTCTGCAAACACTTTCAGTTCACTCCCAACCCTGAGAAATCACGTAGATGAAAAGTGGAAGGTTATCCACATCCTCATCCTCAGAGTCCACAGAAATGAGGAAAAACATTGACCTTATGTAACCTTTATATTTACAGTGAACATGTCTTGTCTAACAGTGCAGTAATAATGAGACATTTTAAATAAGAATAATACACAACAGTAGTGAATTAATACAAGGCAAATTTAATGTTTAATGAATAAATGTTTATATGCAGGGCAGATACACACAGAGAGCAGATGTAAACTTCAGAGATTATATATAACACATTCCCTGTGGGATACATTTTTTGTTTGTACAAAAATCCATAAAAATACAAATACATCAAAAATATTAAAATTATAATTTTTTATTATTTTGAATGTACTTAATGGGTGACAGTGGCTGTGGCTTCAGTTTTGAATGGAGTTTGAATGTTCTCCTTGTGCTTACTGGGTTTCCTCTGGGTTCTCTGGTTTCTTCCCACAGGCCAAACACATGCAAGCTAGGCTTACTTTTCCTGAGTCTCCTGGGGTAGGACTTTGACTTCCTGCAACCCTGAACAGGATAAGAGCTACAGAGAATGAGTGAGTATGCTAATGGTAGTAGCATAGCCTAGCTTAGCCTCCTTACCATGTTTTTTTTCTGGTTGTCATTTAATTTCTGTTTAATAACATATACCTGCACTTGCATAGCGGCCTTATCACGTCTGTGACAATATTTCTAAAAAATCATAATCATTACCTTTAAAAACCTTTAAAATATTCTTGAATGCACTTTATATTTGCCCGTTTGTAGATTATTTGCAACTCAAGAACACTGGGACGAATACATGACATTTACAGCATTTAAGAGATTCCCTTCTCCAAAAAGACTAACATTCTCATTATATATTTGAGCAGTTGAGGGTTAAGGGCCTTGCTCAAGAGCCCCACAGTGGTAACCCACTGGTATTGGGGTTTGAAATCATGGTCTTCCATTCAGCAGTTCAACGCCTTAACCACTGAGCTACCCCGGTCTGTGGCTTATGGAAATCAATACTGAGGGCTCTTAAAGGCATAAAGTATATCACTTGATAGTAAACTAGAACCTAAAGACTTTAGGATGGAGTTTAAAACTTTGTTATTAATTCTTTCTAAGTTTAACAAAGTTTATGTGGTGTCCTATATGACCTAATAATATAATTAGCGATTTCAGTATAAAATGCTTTAGAATGCTCTGTAGTAAAACAGTATTTAATAAATTACACTAATACATTATGAATAAACCCTGTATGCATGTCTAATTCAAGCTTCATTAAGCAAATAAAAAAAGCTTATTTTTCCCAATAATACAGCATAACCATGACTTCTAAATTCTATCATTTCTTTCAGGTCTTGGACATTTACAACAAATCAGGCCTTGACGTGTTCATAAGAACAGAAACTTGTGATCTATCATGACTGATGGTTGCAGCTTCACTTCCCAGTCCAAATTACAAACCAATTTGCTGAGGTTTTACACAGAAAGCTGACATTATAGAATTAAACCCCAAACCACAACCGATGAAGATTCTGACTTTCATCAAAAAAATGATTATACCAAACACGAGTGGAGTACCTATTGAAGCCAAGCGAACAAAAAGAGAGTGAAAGATGCTGATGTTGGAATCTCAGAAATAACACATCAGCTACAGTTCCCTTTAAAACTCAAGTTATTTTGGGTAAAGACTCATCTGACCATAGAACATTTTTCCAATTTGAAACAGGCCATTTTAAATGAGCCTTGGCCCACAGGACACGACGATGTATCTGGACTATGTTCAATTATGGCTTCTATTTTTGCATCATTGAACTTTAGTTGGCATCTGCAGATGGCACGGCGGATTGTGTTTACCCACAGTGGTTTCTGGATGTATTCCTGGGCCCATTTAGTAATGTCAATGACACAATGATATGATACAGTGTCGTCTGAGGTCCCAAAATCCACGGGCATCCAACAAAGCTTTTCGGCATTGTCCCTTTCTCTAGTTTCTCTGAATCTTTTGATGATGCTATGCACTGTAGATTATGAGATTTGCAAAGAATTTTTAATTTGACGTTGAGGAATGTTTTTTTTTTTTTAAGTGTTCCACAATCTTTTTACACACTCTTTCACAGATTGGAGAGCCTCTGCCCATCTTTACTTTTGAGAGACTCTTCCTCTCTAAAACATCCCTTTTATTTTTTGTAGCTAATCATGCTACAGACCTGATGCTAATTGTTCTCGCAGCTGAATCTTTTCGAAATTTCTTGCAAAACCCTTTGTTGCGTCCTTCCCAAGTTTCTTGAGACCTGTAGCTGGCATCAAATTTGAAAAATGAGCTCATTTTGTGATTAAACGTGTACAATTTCTCCTTTTGAACATTTATATTCTTTGTGCTCTATTGCGAATAAACAATTGGCTCACGTGATTTGAAAGTCATTAGTTTTAATTTTATTCACATAAAAAATTTATAAAAATAAATAAATAAATAAAACATCCCAACTTTTCCCGGGTTGTATAAGGCAAAAGTTCTCAAGAAAGCTGTTAATGTTAATTTGTTAATGTATAACCTCTGATATGGTGATATGACCAAATTTTGACCATATCACACCATCATGACATGGATTATAACATAACATAACATATTTAAACTAGGGGTGCTCTGCTCAGGATTTTTGGGGCCGATCACCGATCTCTGATCACTAGAAGCTGTATCGACCGATACCGATCACCGATTACAGGGTCTACTTGAAGCCTTATCATGTAGCATTATTTATTAAACTATATTTAACAACAATGTAAATTAAGTATTGAAATTACAAGAAGAGGAATATCATGAATTGACAACAGTATTTATTGGCAAGCAACATGTGCAACACGTCAACTTAAAACATAGCAGCCTGTGCTTGGTTAGTAATTGGGAACAGCTTAGAACTTGACAAATACAACTTTCCTGTAGATTGTATATAATTAAATAAAATGACAGACAAGAAGGATGTGAGTCCCGCGAGTTTTGCGTCATCTGATCGGCTTTTCGGTCATTATAGAAACTGCCAATCAAACTTCCCAAAGCTATTATCGACCGATCAATCGGAGGACCCCTATTTTAAACATGTAGTCTCATTCATTTATTTAGTATCCTCAGAATTTAGCTGACAAACTGCAAGTACACTGGGAACACTGGGAATGCTTAACTGCCCCTGACTACTTAAAATAAGAAATAATTGAATAAGATGTGAATTCTGGTTAATCAGTTCTGCTCAGTAGTATCTACATTAAGGTTTTAATAAACCAATATCACTATCAGTCAGTTTTACATAACACATACAGTTATGTGGGAGATCAAAATAACACAGTATGAAAAAATACACCTGTCTAATAAGAGCGTCATCAAACAAATAAGTTCACAAATAACCCCTTGTATAAGAAGTGTTCAAATGTTTTAAAGAAGGCTGTACGTCCATGAATGATGATCCCGGCTGAGGTGGCTCAGAGCACACTGTAGTTGTTCCCATGAACATTCAGCAAGTGTAACACCAAGGCCCGTACTGATTAAGCATCTCAGAGAGTGATGCAATTTTTGTCCTATAAGAATAGGAATAAGAAATATTTATCAAATTTCTTAAAATAGGAAATCGCTCCTATCTCCACCAAAATGTAGGAGAGCTCCGGAAGTGTCTTAACTGGTTATGAGCAGTAAAAAAATTGTGTTCAGGCAGAGACACATGTGGAGGAAAGATGTTTTAGTAACACTGAGTGATATGGAGCTCATATAAGATACATTTGGACAAAAATGGAATGCTTTTTTTTTTTTTTAACACATCACATTTGGTATGTAACAGGCCCATTAATGAACATTTTGTATGCTGTGTACATGGGTGACTGATAGTGTACTTTTTTTTTTAAGTGATGATTTGGGTTTGTCACAAATAATAAATTAAACTCTGCTCTTACAGCACCACAGATCTTGCGCAGATTCATACATTTCCCACGGGGCAGTGTGACATTAATGAAAAACCATGCTGCGTTTACGGAGTGGTGGGCATCATCCAATGCGCTCAAATATATATATATATATATACACATTTTATATACTGTATTTATATTAAATTTAAATAGATAAATATGAAATATTTATATGAAACACAACTTATCACAAGTTTATTTTAGATTCTTAGTTACAAGCAGCTTCAGCACTTCATTAACATGCTGTAACTCACAGGTGACATTGATGGTTTCACAAATTGCCTCCTTTCATATTTTATCTTTAGAGGTAAGAGTAGGATGTAAATTTTTCTTTCATTTTTTCTTTACATTTAAAAGTTAAAAGGTCTTATCCTCTCTCCAGTTTTGCGTTTAAAAAAAAAAAATAATAATAATAATAATTTTGATCAGATTATGACAGTACTACAGCCCTCTATTATAGGGGCTTTAAACAGATGAATGGTAAATTCATAATGAAAATAAATGATAAAATAAATAAATGAACACATTTAGAAGTGTAACCACTGCTGATTTGCTGTAGTGTAAGAGAATTAACACATTTTGGAAAGTGTTGTTATAGGAAAACACCTTCAGCTTTTAATCAGTAACTCCATCTCACCACATCACCTCGCCAGGGACTATTAAGACACAACATGCTTTATTTATTTCACCTCATACCAGTACCCTAGTCATAAATTATCAAAACATATATTTTTTTGCACCACAGCAATAGAGTGTGATTAGTTATTCAGAATTGTTCACTATTTGTCCATTAGGGCGGCGCTGTTACACCAGACTGAATCTCCTCAGCAGTATGCTGTAGTAATGTTTCCTACACAGCAGGAGGAGAGTTTTTACACTCTGTCCCTTTGAGTATTTCAACCCACAGTTTACCCGACAACAGATGAGTTCTGTCTGTTCCTGCTGTATGATTAGTTGTTCTGTCTAAAGGGAACTAAACATTACAGGGACTTTCTGCTCTATTGTGTAACAGAACCTGCTTTTACTTTCACATACACAAAGACAAACCACAACACAGGAAATTACACACACGTTGTCTAGGAAATATTATGACAAAAGAAATATTATTTAAAATGACAACAGGTTCAAAAAAAGATTTTGACAAACCCATTATAACATGCAGAAAGTAAAAAAAAAAAAAAAACATACATATTTAATACAACATCCTGTCTAAATTTAAATGTTGTATTGCGTTTGTATATAACTGTTTGCTTATTTTGCATAAACATTAAAGGTTTCTATTCAAAGTCATGAGCTTAAATATTGGGGAATAAAAATCCTCTAAAGTCACAGAAGCAGACAGTGAGCTCTCCTGCAGAAATTAAAGTCACCCTCTTGGGGAAGTTAGTTCACACAGACATACTGAGGGGTTTCACCCTGATCTCCATTCACTAAGACCTGAGACAGCTCTGAAACATCTTCTAGCAACAGATGATGTCATAGAGATGGTGAATTCCTATTGGCTGAACAGATGTTCATCATCGCCCCTGTGATAGGGATTTTCTGAGCTGGTTGTGCAACTCTGTTTTTGTCCTGCAGACACTTTCAGTTCAGTTCCAGCCCTGAGAAATCACAAAGATGAAAACCTAAATGTAATCCACATCCTCATCTTCATCCTCAGAGTCCACAGAAATCCACTGAGAATAACACGACCGGGTGTATCAGATTTAAAAACTTTATCGGGCAGGGAAACCTACAGTACATCTAATAAGAATTTGATGAAGATGAACAACATACTGTATAACAGTGCAGACAATGTGGGATAGTGCAAATACAATTATTACCAAGCATTGCAGAACGGACCCAATGTAATTACAGAGGTAGCAATAGAAGGTGTTAATATCATAGAGGCTGATGTTGAAAAGTGTGTTCCTGAGTGCACAGCGCAGATACAGAAAGAGAACCAAATGGAATATATATATATATA
>QMIH01002716.1:55390-86379 GCA_003987875.1 Clarias batrachus | reverse complement strand
TGAAAAAAAAAAACAAAAACAAAAACAAGCACAGGAAGCCTAAAAGTGATAAAGCACAGTGCATCAATGCCAATAGCACTTACCATGTACAGGGTCACAGAAGGCCTAAAGCTTAGGAGACTCAGGACATGAGGAGGGATACACCCTGGATGGGGTGCCAGTCCATCACATTGCACAACCAAACACACACTACAGACCATTTGGAAACCTGCTCTGCATGTCTTTGGACTTTGAGTAAATTGGAGTACCCAGAGGAAAACCAACCAAGCATGGATAGAACATGTAAACTCCATACAAACAGACCCTGAGGTGGGAATCGAACCCATGACTCTGGAGATGTCAGGCCAGATGCCGCTGTGCCTTAATTGGTGCTTCAGTTTTGGCCATTTTCTGTTCTGCAAGCTTCATCAGGTGACGACTGAACTTAATGGCATTAAGACAATCTACAGCTGAGTTTGTCGCTAGTACTGTATCATGCATTTATATTAAAAAGCAGAATTTTATTTATTAACAGCTAAATTTGAATCCTATGGTGTGGATTATTTTTCCTATATACAGTACAGTAGTAGTTTATATAGTAACAGGTCACAGGTCCAGGAAACCAGACACTGTTAGGTAACCAAATATAAAGGCGCTTAAAGAAAATCTTAGAGTACGCAACTTTTTTTTGTTTTTTGGCCAGACAGTGTCAAATACAGTACTTTAGTAACCTTGACATATAGTAACATTACCTCTAAGGATATCTCTTGATATCTCTTGTTAACCTTTAAGTTACCATTGTTAACTTTTATATAAGGAGTCTACAGTGTCAGCACTCTGTAACAGTCAGCGTTAGAGGTGTAAGCTTTATGACATTTTCAGGACAGAGGACTTTACATTTCGTTTTTTTCACTAACATGTCAAGCTTTTGTTTTTTGTCTTATTAACTTAAAGAGAAAACAAGAGGGAGGCTGGCGTGGGAATGACCTTTCATATCTACTATAAAGTGAGAAAAAGACCTAAACTGATTTTTAAATGATCACTAACATTAAATGGAATTATAAACGTATAAAACATAGAATATCATGAAATAATAAATAAATATTAAATAAATAAGTAAAAAATGAAGATAAATATATGCACAATCGATGCCAAAGTGATGTTGTATAAGAGGAATAAGTGATTTGAGGTGTGTTGTTATAGGAAAAAAATCCACTGCAAGATGGCAAAATTAGTTCGGCTTTATTACACTAACATCATTGTTTACTTTCCCACACTGTAAACCCGATTAAGTTGGCAAAACTCAAAATATTTKAGGTAATCAGTTACATCAAAATTTTAAAGTAATGATGTTTCCAATTTTAAGTAAACAGAACTATCAGTTTTTGAGTTCGTTGAACTCAAATCAAATGCACTGTGCAAATGGAAAAATACTTTGCAAACCATCCAGCCCGGGAATCAAACCCAGGCCTTCTGCATGGCAGGCCGAACACTTACCACTGCACCACAAGCACTCAATAGATATTGCATTCGTGGAAGTTTTCCTTAAGGTATTGTTACTTAAGTACTTACGAAATATATCATTTTTGTAGACGACCCAGCCCAGGGATCGAACCCAGGACTTCCACATAGCAGGCGCAGCACCTACCACTGCACCATGAGCGCTTTATAGATAATATGTCGGTGGAAGTTTTACTTAAGATAAGTACTTACGTGTACGATTACATAAAATATCAAATTTGTTCAGTTAACTTGAAGTCTCATTTCTACAAACTCATAAATGCCAAAAGGTTCTGAATACTCAAAAAGGTCTATTAATTTGACCTTATTGCAATTATTTAAGTTAACAGTACTCAATGTGTTTAATTAATTTGAACATTAGGGTTTACAGTGTATAAGAGCATGAGCCACAGTGACTGTGTTCCTTACATGAGATAGATATTTCATCACTTGCTGAAAAAAAACCTCAAGGATGTTTTTTAATCCACAATTTTTATTGCTCATAGGTCATAAACACTTGACGCTGAGATTTATTAAAGGCATAAACAGCGGCCCTTTGGTGCTAAACTCGAATGCAAAGGTGCAAAGGAGCATTAAGTCTAATCATGTTAATTCAGGTTTTTATGAATTATGTCTTTTTTAAGAAACCCTTTACACATGTCTAATATAAGTCTCATTGTGCAAATAGCAAAAGCTTAATTAACTTCTTATGGTTTTATCATAACAAATTATTGCCATATGACTTCTGATTCTCTTCTTGTGTGTCTTGCACATTTACAACAAATCAGGCCTCGACGTGTTGATGAGAACTGAAACTTGTGCTCTATCATGACGGATGGCTGTAGCTTCACTTCCCAGTCTGAGCTTGCAGATATTTTTCCACAGAAAGCTGACAATAAAAGAAAACCACAACCACTGAAGAGAGTCTGACTTTCATCAAACCATTTTACATCAGCCATTTGCAGGACAGGTAACATGTTACTCTACACCACCATTTTCTTGAGAGGAAAATAATAATAATAATAATGGACCTGGAACAAAACTTAAGTGCATAAATCCTTGAATGTACTACAATGATGCCTTCTTGTGTAAAAAAAAACAAAACAACAACAACATTTTAAATAATGCAGAATCAAACCCAAAGCAGCACTACACTGATGTTGTAAAATAATATACATTAGATGGCTTTTGAAAAAGTCATGCTGTTCATTTTATATCATGTTAGCGTGATGCTACCAAACACATAAGCAGCGTAGTTACTGAAGCCAAGCAAACAAAAGAGACTGAAAGATGCTGATGTCTGACTGCTGTGCATTAATCACATCAGCTACATTTCCATTTAACATTTGAGTTACATTGGATAAGTGCATTAATATATAACAAGGTGTATATACCATAAGCATAAAGGTTTTTGTACAACTTCATAAAACAACATATTTTAACAGGAGGAAGAAAACAATAACCATCAGTAATGGCTCACATGACTTTTTTTTTTTTTTACAATTTTTTTTTCTTCCACCTTCAGGTTGGTTAAAGTAATTCAGTGTCATTACACCACACTATTGTAAATTATACATTTGGTTTATCTTACTTTATTCTATGCTTAGGAAACCAAAACTGGTTCATAATTTTTTTTAAAGCTCCTCACTGCTTTAACAAAATATTCCTGCAACACTTTAAAATGATTTGTGCACTACTGGTCCATTAGGGCGGCGCTGTTACACCAGATCGAAACTCCTCAGCAGTCAATATTTGGCACATAACAGGAGGAGTGATTTTACCCTCCATGCATTTGTGACACTTCTGTAACAGGACTTGCTTTCACTTTTACAGACACAAAGACATCCATAATAAATCATATTATATTTACTAGTAAATATTATGACTTTACCAAATCCTGCCTAAAAATGTATGTTGTATTGTATCTGTATACTTGTAATATTTGTAATCATGTTTTTCACTTAGGTTTATTCTTTACTGCCCTGAGCTTAAACATATTAGGAACAAATTCCTCAAAAGTCACAGAAGCAGACAGTGAGCTCTCCGGTATAAATACAATCACACCCTGGAGAATTTACTTCACACACTCAGACAGTACTGAGGGATTTCACCCCAAACACACTGAACTCCATTCACTAAGAATGGGACTATGTTCCAGCAACAGATGATGTCATGAGGATGGTGAATTTCTATTGGCTAGTCAAACCTTCATCGTCACCACCATACTGGGGATTTTATCAGCTGGTTGTGCAACTCTGTTTTTGTTCTGCAAACACTTTCAGATGAAAACCTGAATATAGTCCACATCCTCATCCTTAAAGTCCACAGCAATCATGAGGGGGAAAAAAAAAACACTGACCTGGTGTATTTGATATTGGTTATAAACTGCGGCATTGCATCACATAATAACTGTATTGATATTAAATGTACAAATATATCACCATAGATCATACAGTTATACAGTAACATGAAATAGCATAACAAGCTTGAAGCAAAAGCTGACAGTAGTAATGTTCACAAAAAAAGGTATATTTTGCATATGTTATAGCACAACAACAAAATTCAAATCTGTAGCATATTTTTGCGGGTGGTATTTTAATTCCAATTCTTGTTTCTGTAGTTATTATTTTTGTTTGTTCATGAATGCAATATTTTCTAATAATTATAGTTGGTAAGATTTGTTTAAACAAAAAGGGGGAGACATTTAAATATTAATTTCTACATTATGTAGACGTTAAATAACATTTCGTGTCTTCGCCCGTTCCTCACCCCACACACTTCTGTCACATACACTGGTCACCTTCTGTATTGATTACTGTAATTCTCTTCTAACTGGCCTACCACAAAAACTCCTATATAAACGCCAACCTATCCAGAACTCTGCTGCCCGCATCATCACCTTTAATTCATCACATTACCCCCAACCTTCAACAACTCCACTGGTTCCCCATCATATACAGTATAGAGTTAAAAATTCTCCGCCTCACTTTTAAAGCACTGCATAATTTCAGTCCCTCTTACTTATCAGAGCTCATTCAATTCTACACCCCTCTCACACTCCTCTGCTCTTCTTCATCAAGGATCCCTAAGAGCCTTCAGTCGTACTGGACTGCTCCTCGCCTCTGGAATTCTCTCCCGGAAAACATCCGTAACACAGATTCTCGTACAAAATTCAAAACTCAGCTTAAGACCCATTTATTCAGAAATGCTTATTCTATGAAATCACAGCTACAGTATGTTTAATAGTGAAAGGGAGAGAACATGTTATGATGGAACAGTCATATTCCACAGCTCAAACTGTGAAACTGGGGCACGACAAATCATATTTACATATGAATTGGCCCCCACATCGCATGCCATAATATAACCCAACGAAATACAGTATTATATACAACTTTACCCAGTTAACCATATTGTTCTGCCTGGCAGAACTAACTAACTGTGCCCGGTGGAGCTGGTGACGGACCGTATAATTATCAGGAGGTGAAAGTAGCTTCAATTCTTAGCGGTACTCTGTAGCCAAAAGCTGAGATGAATAAATTATGCAGGTGGTGTACAGTCCTGAGAAACTCACCAGATTTACTTTATATTCCACCTTATTCCACTTTAGAATATCAACTCTGTTTACTTCCAGGTTTGAATCCCAAATAGCGATAAATGTAAAGAGTGTTGTTTAAGACGACGTAACATTATTAGATGTGTGTTGTTGCTGAAAGTGCTTCAGTGACTGGTAGTCTGTGAATGTGGGTTTTGTCAGGCGGCTGCTCTCTCCTCAGTACTGCAGACTGTACAGAGCCTACTCTTACCAATATGCGTTAGTGTAATTAACTAATTAATTGTTAGAACACCTGGAACGCTGAGTGATACGTGTACACTACCAGACACACCTTATACAACCTGAATTCTGGAAAAGTTGGGACGTTTTTAAATTTGAATAAAAATCAAACTAAAAGACTTTCAAATCACATGAGCCCATATTTTATTCACAATAGAACATAGAGAACATAAATGTTTAAACTGAGAAATTTGAGCTCACCAATTGAGCTCATTTCAAATTTGATTCCTGCTCCAGGTCACAAAGTAGTTGGGACTAAGAAATAGTTGGCCAAAAGACTAGCAACAGCAGCAGACAGTATATGAGGAGTGCAGAGAAAGTCTCGGAGAAGGAAAGTATTGAAAAACAGAGAATTCAGGTTATTGCCTATATTTTTGTAACCCAGAGGAATTTGATCATGTAATTTCAAAGCCCTGAATTAAACCAAACCTTATGCTTCTCCCAAACTCATCAGTGCTAACATCATTCAGAGAGTTTACAACGTAATTGGATTATTTTCATATTATATGAACATAATTCAAAAATTGGTTAATTGTAATTTCATAAGGATTTTTTTTTATATATAAATAATATCTAATATGTTATCTTAAAGCTGATTGACAACGTTATCTTCATTTCAGTATTCCTCGTATTACAGACAAGACATGTTAATAAATAAAATGAAATAATTTATGAAACTGGGTCAATAATTAAGAGGCCGAAGAGGCATTAAACATTTATACATGATGTGTGTGTCTGAGTGTGCGTGTGAGAGTGTGTGTGGAGACAAAGAAGATCATGGTTCTGATACATAATCAAACTGTACTATACTTGAAAGAATACTTGAGGACTTTTCAACATTTTACATTGGCTTGACAGAGTAAGTACATTGTTCCTCATATTCTTCATTTTATTTGAAAATATTATATGATTCCATTAGAGAACAGGGGGCTTGTGATATTGTTTTGGTCCTGCCTTGACATTTGTATGTTTTATGCAAGTTTTATCAGTTTCATCTGTTTAACCTTCTAAGACCAGGGCCCGTATTTACTAAGCATCTCATCTCATCTCATCGCAGTAACTGGTCTGACTTTTAGGAGTAGGAGTAAGAGCAATTGATCAACTTTCTTAAAATGGGTAATCACTCCTACTCCATCAAAATGTAGGAGATGGTTAGGAGTTGTGAGGAATATATATTGTGAGGAAATTTAATTTATAATTATTTAACAGTGTACACAACTGTTTCTGAGCAGCATCTTATTAACACGGCGCAGCCACATTTTTCACACTCCTCAGGGGTACATGCGGCAAACTGACAGATGGCATTGATGCCTTTACAAATTGTCGTCCGCTCACTTTTTATTTTAGAGGTAAGAGTAGGGTAATTATTCCTTTACATTTTACTCCCTCCTCTAAAGCTAAGTGCTTGTATCCTCTCTCCAGTTTCACTTTCTTTTCGAAATCATTTTGATCAGATTAGAATGGTCTTACACAGCTCTATTATAGGGGCTTTAAACAGTTATGATTGGAGCAGCCTGATTAAGATAACGTCATACAGAGTTACACATCTATAAGTTTTGACTGTGTGCATAAAGCTGTCACACAACTGCCGCTGAATCACCATTTTGTTTTTCCACAGAAACTTCAACACCCACTAGAACGTGCGGCATATCTTATGGCGCTTAGCGTCGTAACAGTGATGTCACACGGTTTCCCAGGAGCAGGCCGATTCCTCGCAGAGTAGGACGCTTCATAAACAACCTTTATGTCCTACTCAGAGCTAGGAATATTTTCAGTCTCAAATGAACTTTGAGTGTGATTCCTAGGAGTTATTCTGAGATGCTTAGTAAATACGGGCCCTGGACATTACCGTTGTGTGTGTTGCATTCTTTGCTCAATGTTTTTCTTCATTAGCGCCTGATAGCTATGAACTTAATAAATATATACGGTATGAACAGGAAGAAGTTTGGTAAAATAATTATACCTAACAGTCATTATACAAGGAGCACACAAAGATACACAGACAACAAAGTTGGGAGAAAATATAATGTCCTCAAATGAGGGCATTCAGGTTTCAAGAGGTTACGCTTTAGCATTTTGATGTCAGTAACAAAGAAATAATATTGTGTTGTTTAACTTAGTGTGTTTACCTGCAAGTGGCATTAGTCAAGACAACACAAAGCTTATCCAGTTTCACCACTGTACATTTGTTGTGTGATTACTACAGTCAAAAACGTTTCATTTTTCCCCGTGCTGAGAAACCAACACATTAAACCTGCTTATTATTAACACACTTATAATGGCCAGCTGTTAAAGTCCTTTAACACACAGTTAATGCAGTTTATGCAGCATGCAGTTATTATGCACTTATCTAATCATTAATGCAATTATTCAATCAGCTAATCATGTCAAGAGTCTCAGTTAAAGTTAACATGAAGCATCAGAATGAAAAAAAGTGTGAATAACTCAACTAGTAAATCTATTAAATATCTATCTTTTATCTATGAGACAAAGCAATTTCCCTCTTGGATTAATACAGTTCTTTGAATCTTGAATTAAAATTTAAAATTAAATTTTAAAAGTTGTTAATAGTTAAATCAGCCCATCTGACACCATCAACTATGCTACAGTTAAAGTCGCAGAGATCAGATTTTTCTTCATTAAAATAAAGTAAAATAAAGTGTTTACCTGAAACATTTATTTAATTTTTTTGCATATTTGTCACACTTAAATGATTCAGATCATCATCAAGAAAAAAAATTACATTACACAAAGATGAACCAAGTAAATCAAAAATGCAGTCTGATTGATGATTTAATTTATTAAGGGAAAAAAAGCTGTCCAAACCTAACTTGCCCTATGTGAAAAAGTAATTGACCCCCCCAGCCCTTGCTCCAAGAGCTCATAAAGGAACCCAGAACAACATCTAAAGTCCTGCAGGCCTCACTCGCCAAAGTTAAGGTCAGTGTTCCTGATTCAACAATAGGAAAGAGACTGGGGGATCTACGGAAATGGCATCTATGGAAGAGTTCCAGGCGAAAGCCAATGCTGACCAGAAACTACACAAAGGCTCGTCTCACATTTACCAAAAACATCTTTATTATCCCCAAGACTTCTGGGAAAATATTCTTTGGGCTATAATCAAACAAAAGTTGAACTTGGAAGGTGTGTGTCCCGTTACATCCGGCGTAAAACTAACACAGGGTTTCATAAAGAACAAAAAATAAACGTTGTACCACCAGTCAGACATGGTGGTGGTAGTGTGATGGTCTGTGTGATGTGAAAGATTCATTGTCAGTTTGCCATCACAAACGCTTGATGGCCGTTGTTGCCACTAGGGGCCGAGGGCGGCACAACTACTTATTAGGTTTAGGGGGCAATTACTTTTTCACATAGGGCCAGGTAGGTTTGGACATTTTTTCCCTTAATAAATTAAATCATCATTTAAAAACTGCATTTTGTATTTACTCAGATTATCTTTGTGTAATATTAAAATTGTGTTAAAGTAAGTTTGATGATCTGAATAATTTAGTGTGACGAATATGAAAGAAAATTAAATTTCAGGAAGAGGGCAAATACTTTTTCAGGGCACTAGGTGCTTAAAATTCAACAGTGGGTCATGACTGTAAGTCGGTTCCAATATATCCCATCTATGCTCATTAAATGCACAAATACAATAAGTCTATAGAGCTAAACTGGCACAATTTTGAAAGGTGACCAAATAAGTGGAACAACAACTTCTAATAACAAGGTGAAAGGTATAAAAGATGGTGCCATCATATGATGCTATTATCCCAGCCACAAGGAAAAGTCTGGTACCCTTATGTTTGAGAATAAAGGAACATTTAAAACATGCACAGAAATCTAAGAAGATTCATTGTAATCATAATTGTTCACTGAAACTAAGCAATACAGCCTTTAAAAAACAGTCTGAACAAATTAACCATATTTATATGAATTTAAAAGTTTCTTTATATAATGCACTAAGTAGCACAGTTTGGAAAAATCCAAAAACTTGCATTTCTAAAATATACATTTATGGCACTGAAGATTTTACTTCACAAGATTTTTCTTCATACTGAGATGAGGGACTTGATCTTAAAACACAGTGAATGACTTCCAGTAAAAACAGATCCATCTTCCAGCAACAGATGATGTATTGAACACTGAGGATTGTATTGGCTAAGAGCATCAATAGGATTTACTGAGCTGCTAATGCAACACTTTCACTTCAGTCAAAGACTTGAAACAGGAGGAAAACGAATACCTGTATACGTATATCATCATCATCTTTATTTTATTCCTTACACGATTATTTCCCTGAGAAATTTCTGAATCTCATGATTTAATCTATTTAAATTATACTACTTACAAAAGCAACACATACACACACATGCCTTTATATACTCCACATATTTTTCACATCTTGCATATGTACTACTTGTGATTTTATTTTCATGTTTTTTTTTATGTATAAGGCAGTAACATATTGAGTTAAATTTACATATGCGATTTTAATGCATACCATGTTGGTCTTTTATGCCGGACGCTCACGGGAGTGTGCAGAGATGTTCCGACAAAGGCATGTTCAACTTAAATTCAACATATTGTAGCTAAAGATGCAACTTTTCACTACACCATATTTTGTGATGACACTTAATTGGCCTGAGTTTGCACCTCCAGGATCCAGGTTCAATCCCCGGCCAGGCTCGATTCCCGTCTCTGTGTGCATGAAGTTTGCATGTTCTCCCCGTGCTTGGTCGGTTTCCTCCTGCAGATTAGGCTAACTGGTGTTCCCAAATTGCCTGTAGTATGTGTGAGTGTGTGCACTGTGATGGACTGACCCCCTGTCCAGGGTCTACCCAGCCATGTGCTCTAAGTCTCCTGGGATAGACTCCAGGCCCCCCGCAACCTTGAATACAGGATAAAGCGGTATAGATGATGAGTGAGTGAATTAGTACAATATACATAAGTACAAATAACAGTACTGAATATAAAGGGCCACACCTTCCACACTGGGAACTATAAAATATTGCAATTTCCTTTACAATTATTTAAGGAAATAATGGCAACTCTGGGGTTTTATGATCTGCATTGTTTTATTATGTTATCTAAGCAAAAAGCAGTATTTAATTTTACAGCGCATTATACTGTGTTATATAATTAGAAGTCTATTTAGATGGCTGAGGTCATTGCTTTTACAAGGAAGATTTACTTTTTTAAAATGTAATTTAAAGTGTATCTTCCTTGTAGGCTCCCTGATGTTGTCTGACATTGTCATATAGTTTGTATAAGGTTGTGATGATGTCACACAAAACAACATCAGACCAATCTCGTAATTTAATGGACATTAAGAATAGAGAAAAAAGACATCAGTCGTCTGCTTCTGTTCTTCCAATATTTGTCAATTAAAAAAATTCTACGAGTTGAGAATAGTGCAAACACAGCAGGGCCACTGCTACTGTACTGCAGACCACTGGTATTAGGTTGTTTCTGAAATTTAAAACTGCTTTGATGAATTTATGTTGGACCAATCCTGGCCTAATGACACTGGGACAACGTTAAATGAATCACCCCAACACAACGTCGTAAATATGACAACGTTTATGAATAACTCCATAGATGGGATGTACTGGTGATTCAGTACATTCAGGTGGTCAGCTGACTTCATTTTATTGCCACATAACGTTACTGAGTCTCGACCTGAGCGACTGAAGCGACAAAAATATTGCTATGTTTCCTGCCAGTACAGAAGTGACGTGCTGTATAGAACAAACAGCAAATACACATGAGCTTTAACACAATAATGTTTTTTTTTTCCCTATTGAGTTCACATTTCATAGGTTCAACCTACTAACCCTCCCCTCCATCTACACGTATCTGAAGAGTAAGACTAAGTAAAAACACTGAGAACTAAACATTCTTTGGTGTACATTGATGGTGCTGTTTGTCAGGGCAGCTGGCTCGTAAACACCAGAGCATTTTAGTCATTTTTTTGCATTATTATAAGAAATGCAATGAGACATCTTATTTTTCTTTGGAGTTTAAACAAGTATACAAAAATGACTAAGCAAAATAAATTAATTAATGTAAAAAAAAAAAAATAATAATTATTATTATTATTATTATTATTATTATTATTATTATTATTATGGGTTACATAGGCAGAAAAATAGCACAGATTCATAAAATCATGTTTTTTAATGGTTGTTTTGAGTTGTTTCTTGGACCAAATAATAATAATAATAATAATAATAATAATAATAATAATGCCAGTTCTACATTTGTTCCCATATTCCGGCAGCAGTAAAATTTGCTTCCTCATTGTCACACACCAGCAGGACTTAGATGCAGTTGGAAAAAAAAAAAACAAGGTCATTGATCAATGTCGTGTTGCTTGCATGGGTCAGTGCAGCTTGAATTTTTACGGGTTAATCCTCCTGGGCTTTTATTTTAAAGAATAGTCGATTCACAGTGTGAAACGGTGTTATCAGTTATTTAAGTACGACCATCAGTACTCTCTTCAATTCCTGATGAGATGAGAGACCCAACACTTACTCTGGGTGGTTGCCTAGGGTTGCACCCCCTGTAGTGCCTGTCACAAGTCTGGATACATGGGGAGGGTTTGTAAGGGTGTCTGGTGTAATAACCTGCCTTAAAACAACACGGGACTGAACAAACACCTGAGTGGCCTTTGTGGAGAGAAATAGTCGAACCTTTCTGATGTTGTAGAGAAAAAGATTTGAAGTTTTGTAATGATATAGACACAATACTGTATATACACTATCAGCCATAACATTACGTCTAATATGGAGCAGGTTCCCCCTTTTGCACCAAAACTGTGATGCGCTGTGTGTCTGGCTCAATTTTTTTGTGTGTTGGAAGCAGAAAAAATGTTCAAGCTTAAGGTGTTTGAGTGACTCTGACAAGAGCTAGTAGAAGAGCTGGTGTATCTCAAACTGCTGAAAGAGTTAATGTTGGTTCCCACTGAACGTGTCAGAACACACAGCGCATCACTGTTTTGGTGCAGAAGGGGGAGACCTAGTGAATATTAAGCAGTGTTATGGCTGATCATAATGTTATGGCTGATCAGTGTATATAATATGTACATGCACTATTTACTCCAAACTATTCCACTCCAAACTGTAAGTATACTTGAACTTTCTGTATAAGGCAAGAATACTTAAGCACATTCCATTATTTTTAGTTTAAAAGAAGTATACCAAGAGCTCTTGTTGCGTTATAAATCCGCCGCCTTCATTTGCTTTACACCTCCAGTCCACTGAGCCAAATGTGCTCCTGAATCTACACTGATGCAAATCCGTTATGAGAGAGCTCAGTACAGGATGGTAACGGCTGCTTACAGCCTCTTTTGGGCTCAGTATGAATTCCAACACGTTCTTCAGCATCGTTAACGTCGAGAGGAAAATTGGAGCATCTTCAAAAATTCCGGCTGCTCCCTCCCGACATTAACGCCTTGGTATCGTTTCATAAGCACTGTGATTGAGTCATTATTAATTTTTAAGTGGATTTATGTTTTTATCACATCCTTAACAGGCCAAAAATCCTCATATTAAATGTAGATGGAAGTAATGACAAAATACACTATCCCCCTTACCCTTATTATGTGTAATGTGTGACGCCTCCTGCATACTCGTACTGCCGAAGCTCAGAATCAAATCACAAAATAACAACAGAAATAAACATAAAAAATATATCTACACACATTTATCTGCAGTAAAACATAACGTGACACTGTGGAAGAAAACTAATGAAAAAGGAAAATAAAAATAAAAGGTAACAATAATAATAATAATTACAGCATGGGGAAAGCACAGTCAAAAATTATTATTATTATCATTATATTACTTCTAATACTAATACTACAAATAATAATAATAATAATAATAATAATAATAATTATTATTATTATTATTATTATGGAATTTTGTTTGTGATAAATAAGGTATCTATCTATCTATCTAAACACTAACATTTCTTAACAATTAAATACCAGTTTACTAAGGATGTGTGTGTGTGTGTGTGTGTGTGTGTGTGTGTGTGTGGTCACGTGCCCACCATCACAATATAGATACACTGATCAGCTATAAAAACACGCAGTGCATCACAGTCCACTACGCACAGGGTCCGGCTGGCAATAAGCCCAAGGCCGCCGACCCGGCCTACAAATGCCTTACAAATGCCCTAGACACCAATCTGATCAATCCGCATGAGATTCACCGGACAAACAAGTCTGATCCACCGAGAGCTCATACAACAACCCGAAAAGGATCCACTGCTAACGTCCTGATACCAGACACCACAGCACATCTCCAGAGGCCCAGCAGAGCTGTGTGTGTGTGTGTGTGTGTGTGCGCGTGTGTGTGAAGGCGAGAGGAGGGATGTGTGTGTGTGTGAAGGGGTGTGTGTTTCCAATGACTGATACAGAGAGAGAAAATGGATCTTTAACCTCTCTAATGAGACTTGCTTTTGCTTTACACGCGCGTACACACGTCTGTTATAATAAACAGTACACACGAGCTGTAAACACACACATACACACACACACACACACACACACACACACACACACACACACACACACACACACACACACACACACACACACACACACACACACACACACACACACACACACACACACACACTCACAGCAGTGTTTACACATTTGCTTCTTACTCTACTGCTCGACTATAAAGAAATCACTGTACTGACCGCCTGCATTACTGCAGATAATCAGTAAGTTTTTGTTACATTTAGTGTATTTATCATTATATCACAATATCATTTGAACTTTTTTCCCTCTTGAACTGTGCACTGGTCAGTACTGTGCTGTCATTATCTGTGCCTACTGGGTTGTTTTTTCGTAGTACTGTACTGTCTGTACTGCACTGTTTGCACACACTTGTACCCATGCACTTTGTTTTGTCCAGTGTTACAGTATAATTTAGTTATCTGTAGTTCAGGGTTGGTTTATGTACAGTGGCACTACAGTTCTTAATGTTGCTGTTATACTGTATATGGTAAACGACAATAAAAGCAACCTGTCTTACCGGTACACTTTTAAACGCCTTGCTTTAATATCTGTTTAAATAGAATATAATAAAAATCTTATTTAAATAGATATATAAACAAGGTAAATTATAAACGGTTTATGTCATCCCGGGAATGATAAAAAAAAATGTGTTTGGGATGATCAGAGATGTAGAGATCAGGGATCATGTTCCCCCAGACGACTCAAGGACAAAAGGCATTTGTACAGTGTGTGTTTGAGTGACTTCATCGTCTATACCGGGGCATTTCACAGAGGAAAACATGACAGAAATAAAAAACTTTGAAAAAGTCTGCGTGTGTGTGTGCGTGTGTGCGTGTGTGTGTGTGTGTGTATGTGTGCGTGTATGATGAGAGAGAGTGAGAGATAGCACAAGAAAGACTGCAGTGATACAGAGAGTAGAGAATAAAACACTATGATTAACAGAGCATTGGAGAAAGTGTGAGAAGACAAATCATGACATCACAGCACATAACAAGTGTAGTAGCATGCGTGCACAACCCAGATCTCGAGAGCGTGCACACTGCAAAGCTACAGATCATGCATGAAAAGGTCGCGCAATGCATTTTAGTGTTCTGGTTTTGAAACGCATGGTTGTGCAATCTGTGCACAAAACTTCACAAAGTTTTTTTGGTTATGATGTTATTGCCACTGAATTTGAGATATATAGAGGGGATCGCCGATGCTCCCACATTATCAAAAACACCCGAACAAACAAGAGAGAACTTATACAAAGGAACAGGAACTCTCAGTCTAGCATTAGCATGAGCATAACTGGCTCAGTGATTAAACTATGAACAGCAGCACACGACCTCAATACATCAGACATGAAACAAAGATAATTGACAATCATGGTGACCCGAGCTAGACCAGAGAACTAAACTGTGAGATATAATCACAATCCAGCTAGAGTGTGTGATAACATACTGGGAGCCGTAGTTTAGCAACTATATTATTATTATTATTATAATGGCATGATCATTCATGATGCAGAGGCGCAGATCCGTTATCTACAGAGCTTATCCTGTGCAGGGTTGCAGGGGGCATAGAGCTTATCCTAGGGAACTCAGGACATAGAGTGGGGTACAACCTTATGGGGTGAAAACGTATCAAAGGGCACAATCACACACACACACACACACTTTGATCAATTTGAGAATGGCAGTTAGCCCAACCTGCATGTCTTTAGACTGTATGAAGAAACCGGAGAACCCGGAGGAAACCCACCAAGCACGGGGAGAACATGCACACTCCACGCACACAGAGATTGAACCCGGACCCTGGTGGCGCGAGGCGACAGCGCTCAGAGTGAAGTATGATGAAGTGTGAAACTGAGCTGAGACTCTGCCGGACACAGCTGACTCACAGAGAGAGAGACGATCTGATTGGAGGATTTATTCTGCACCTCTCTCTCTGATCTATTACTGTGTGTGTGTGTATGTGTGTGTGTGTGTGTGTGGAGTCAGTGACAGGAGGATTCATCTGAGCTGCTCAGTTACTCTCTCTCTCTCTCACACACACACACACAGTTCAGGATGAAGTTGTTTCTGCTCTTTTTCACACTGATGTGTGTGACGGACACAGAGGCAGAGTGTAAGTCTGATACAGATTGTTTATTTATTTATAAAGTATAACATTTACAGTATAGAGATTTTTCTCCCTAAAGGTTTGACAAGTGAACAGTGTGTAATATATCATTTATAATATGCAGCTCTGTTTAATTAAAATAAAATAAAGCTCATTTTGTCAGACATTCATTGTTTTTCTTAATAAAACTAATTTGAGTAACAGGAATGTGAAGTAACATCTCTGTGTGTGTGTGTGTGTGTGTGTGTTTACAGCCAAGCACAATGATGTGATAGTGCTTGCATGCTCAGACACGGGTAAGGAGTATATGAAGGAAGTTGATGATGAGGAGCATTATCACGCTAATTTTGTGAAGCAGCAGATGGTGGATATGATGCCTCCGTTCGCTGTTCCGGGCCAGCTTCCTGAAGGAGAGTACCAGCGCGCCCTGACACAACAGGACGTCTGCACAAACAACTTGGGAGTGCTGAAAAGAGTATATAAGGACCAAGAAGAACCTAAAGGTGAGTGTTTGAGTTTACAGACGGAGGAAATTTAACATGTTACTCTAAATATATTTAATCTTGTGATTTATTTAAGACTGACTGGAAACTGGGAGACGGAATAAACGCGGTGTGCGCGCGCGTGTGTGTGTGTGTGTTCACTCCCTCAGGGGACTTGTTCCAGGACTCATCATCATATTTACATTTACACTGCAGTACCTTATAGTACTAATATTTTAATAAAAAATCTATATTGCATTTGAATATGTACTTACTGTACCTGTGGCTGATGGACAGCCTTTAACACTCAGCACCGGTGGCTGATGGGAAATGTAGTCTCCGGTTCTAGTCAGCGCTGTGAGCTGGATAATAATTAAATATATTAACTGAGAAACGAGCGGTATAAATCTGAATTTCTGATATCTGGAGTTTAAATAAAACTTGTGTTCTTATTACTCTGAACACTCAGCGTGACCCGATATATAACCGCTAAGTTATTTTTTTCCTCCTAACTTTCCTCACGCGCTTCTTCCTGCACGGACGCTCTGATGACGCTCTTTAGTTATCAGCGCCCCCTGCTGACACTCTGACAACCTCCTGCCTGTAACTCTGGTGGTGGTTATTTTACCACCAGTTACAATTTGCTCAACAATATTAACATTACAACAATTTCAAGTAGTTTATTAATGGTAATTGAATATAATTGTTGAAGTGTAAGTGTATATTTATTGGTGAACATTTAAGACCTTAGTGTATTATTGAATGTGCAAAAGATATTTTCCGCCATTATTATTATTATTATATTTATTCATTCTGAACATTGGTTAAATCGAAACACTGAAAGGATAAAATATTCCATGTGCACTCCATTTAGGACAGACAGTGGCATAGCGGTTAGCACTGTGGCCTTTTACCTCCAGGGTCCAGGTTCAATTCCCACCTCGGTGTGTGTGTGCATGGAGTTTGCATGTTCTCCTCATGCTTGGTGGGTTTCCTCAGCATACTCCTGTTTCCTCCCACAGTCCAAAGACATGCAGAGTAGACTAATTGGTGTTCCCAAACTGCCTGTAGAGCAGGGGTCTCAAACTCAGTTCCTGGAGGGCCGCAGCCCTACAGAGTTTTGTTCCAACCATAATTAAAAACACCTGATCCAACTAATCAGGTCATTAAGGCTTATTTGAAAACTACATGGTATGTATGTTGGAGCAGGGTTGGAACAAAACTCTGTAGGGCTGCGGCCCTCCAGGAACTGAGTTTGAGACCCCTGCTGTAGAGTGTGAATGAGTGTGTGAGTGTTGACCAGAGGTTCTAACGTGGTCGTAAAAATGGGAATAAATAAAATGGTCACCACGGTCCCTATATGAACTATAGATGAATAGATGGAATGCTGTATAGTCAAAGCTGAAATAATTTAGTGCATTTAAAAAAATATTTGTACTTCTGATCTTTCTAATTTTTAAAAAGCTTATTTTTTCTTCATTAAAAAAGCCATTCCATTTAGTGCAAGGTTATCAAATTTACTAGTAATAGAGGATATTATAGAGAATTTTTTTTTAAAGTATTATATTGCTTTAGAATAATAGTGCCATATCTGTTTATATTTCCCCACAGATGTTCCACAAAACTCCATCTATCCCAGAGATGATGTGAATGTGGGGACACAGAACACACTCATCTGTCACTCAATGCGTTTCTTCCCTCCACCTGTCCGAGTGCGCTGGACCAAAAACGGTGAAGATGTGACTGATGACTCCACACTCAGTCAGTACTACCCGAATGAAGACCACACATTCAACCAGTTCTCTCACCTGCACTTCACTCCAAAGGAGGGAGACATTTACACCTGCACGGTGGAGCACAAGTCCCTGCAGCCATCTGACACCAAGACATGGGGTGAGACAAAAAAAAAAGGGTTTAATCGCTGCTTTCTTTAGAGAAACCTGGTTAAAATACTAGCTAAATGAAAACATGTAAACAGGAATACTACACTGTATGTGTGTGTGTGTGTGTGTGTGTGTGTGTGTGTAGAGGTGGATGTTGAGCTCCCCAGTGTGGGTCCGGCTGTGTTTTGTGGACTGGGTCTGGCTGTAGGACTGCTCGGAGTCGCTACTGGAACTTTCTTCCTCGTCAAAGGAAACCAGTGTAACTGATGCTTCAGGTAACTTTACTGAATTCACTTTAATAACACACTAAATATTTTGTTTATATTAAGTGATATTTAATGTTCATAACAACTATTTTTTTCTCCTTTCAGGTGAAAAAGTTAGAGAACAGATGTATTTTAGATATTAACTTTTAGGTTCCTTTCAAGACGTCTTCATTCAAGTTTTCTCAGCCGCATGTTGACATGCTAATGATTTTGTTTGCCTGTGTAAAGATTAAACCTGTCCAGTTGTATCACTATAATAAAGACTTTCTTGATTTAATGTATAATTCTGTTTATAAAGCAGAAGCATTATGTGCTTTTGAGATCAGAGTGAATAAACTTCACATACTGAACAAAATCAGTGCTCTCGGTGCTTTCATTATGTGCTCCACTCACAGACTTGACTTAAGTTTATATTTTTAATGCAAATAATAAGCTTATTAAACTTATTCACTATGAATATCTGAATACAGAAACAGAAGTCATTTAACATTTCATTATTGTTAGTTTTCATGGATATATTTATGTAATCTGTATCTGAAATAAACATGATGTCAGGCTGCAGTGATACGCTATAGTGTAATATAAAATAAAGTTGCTATAAAATATTACATTACATCACTACATCACATTTTTGGTTGTACTGATGATCAGTTTATTAGATTATATAATTATTGTACAGTTACCGATTTTATAGTTTTATTTTCTATATATTTCTACATGTAAGCCACACATACTGTACAAATGCATTAATTTCACCTACTGAACCAAGTGTCAATTATTTTAAAGACACCACAAGTGCACCTTTCAGGTAAAACATCCCCTTCCAATTTGTTTATGTTTAAAGCATATGCAGATAATAGACATAATGTCCCCAAGGAAGGTAAACTATTTTATTAAAACACTGGAACTGTAATCCATTACTGGGGGTGTGGGCACTGGTGGCTCAGTGGTAGGTTCCTCACCTGCTATCTAGAAGTCCCAGGTTTGATTCCTAGCTAATGCCCAAACCCCAGCCACTGGATGAAGTGCCAGTCCCAAGCCCTGATAAAATGGTTCCATCAGGAAGGACATCCAGCGTAAAACCTGTACCAAGTTGAGCTGACACCTCAATGGGGGCAGCTTAAAGACCAACATCAAGACATATTGTCCATAAAATTAGACAAACACTACTTAGACACCGAGTAGTGGATTATAGCTACAGTGTTTTAATAAAATAGTTTATCTTTGTCTTGAGAACTTATGGGCCTGGAATCAAGTTATTAAATGGTTGCAATTGATGTAATGATTTCAAACTTTCAGGTAATTCATAACAGATTATCAACAATCTCTTCCTTTTATTTATTTATTTTATTTTATTTTATTTTTTTACAGTAAACAGCAGTTGTTTTGATGGTTTTAATGCAGTGACATTCATTTTTGTGAGAGTGACTTTAACATTCACTCATCATCTATATCACTGTATCCTGTATACAGGGTTACGGGGACCTGCAGCATATCCCAGGATTCTTGGGGCACAAGGTGGCGTACACCATGGACAGGGTGCCAATCCATTACAAGGCACACACATACTGTACACACTCACACACTCATTCACACACTACAGGCAATTTGGGATTGTGCGAGGAAACCCGCCATGCACGAGGAGACCACGTAAACTCCATACACACAGACCCTGAGGTGGGAATCAAACCTGGACACTGGGGGTGTAAGGTGACATTGCTCAGCACTAAGCCACCATACCACCAGATCTTCTCATAAATTTATATCTGTAACTTAAGATGCATTTCTGGCACATGAAATCTTTCTTGACTTATCCAAAAATACAGTTATTTAAATAAAATAAAATAAGAAATCATTGTGGAAACCTCTGACAGGAGAATTTCAAGCATTACGTTACTTCATCAATACCTGCAAAAGAGAAGTCTAGCACAGCCTGATTTTATTTTTATTTATTGTCTTAATTTCTCTTTTTTCAAATGATATATCTTAGTAACAACAACAACAACAACAACAACTATAAAATACATTGTAAACACACCAGCAGATAAATATAGGGCAGTTATCAGTGCTCTGCATAAAACAATAGATGCAGATATTCTGCTGTTGCTGTTGTAGCTCATTTAAGTCATGGTTTAACATTTTGAGATGCTTTTCTGTTCAGCACAGTTGTACTGTATGTACACTGTCTCTTTAAAGTTGTAAAATAAGTGGATGTCACTTCTTTCATGGAATAAATATTCTTTTTTTTAAGAAATACAATTTGGCAGTTTGTCAATTGCATAGCTGATGATATACAGTAAACATTTCTTATTAAGAGATTTATTTAAGAAAAATCTTGTATTAATGTGTAATAGTTCGTTGTGAATTATGCACTATCACATAATAAAATTAATCAACATAATAAATAATGATATGCGGTGTTTGGCGGTGTGGTGGTGTAGTGGTCAGCACTGTGGTCGCACCTCCAGGGTCTGGGTTTGATTCCCGGGTCTGTTTGCGTGGAGTTTGCATGTTCTCCCTGTGCTTGGTGGGTTTCCTCCAGGTGCTCCAGTGGTTATTGTTGTCGTCCAGCTGTTTGTAAGCTGAGTAAGAGTCTGGCCATCTCATCTTGTTTTTCTCATTATTATTATTATTATTATTATTTTCAGCTTTCATTTATTAGGAAAGCCTTTTAAAACAGATTTATGCCATGCTGTTAATAATCTACTATCAGAGCAGAAGCAGCACTGCAGATCTACATACTTTTTACTTTACATTAGTGTAGTGGAAAGGAAGCATACTTAGAGATAAGTGAAATCGGAAAATGAATGTTAAATTTCAATAACTCTACATTGTGACAGTAATGTTAGAGTGTGCTGACTGCATGAACAGGTGAACAGTATTGGTTTAAATTCTGCCTGGTAACACGTGACTGTGTGTGTGTGTGATACAGGATTGGTGTGTGAGATCAGACGTGTGTGTTTGAGTAGAGCGTCTTCACACACACTCTCCTCACTGAGTAACACTGTGTGTGAGTGAGACACAATGGCAAAACTCATGATGCTTATTCTCATCGTACTGCTGGGAGTTTTCAGCACAGTGGGTGAGTGGAAGTGTGAACAGTTTACAGTAAGAACTCGAATGTGTTTAAAACTAAAGTCATGCTTGTTTTCAAGTTCACTCGTCATGAGCACATATAAAAGCAGATTCGTGATGCCGTGATGTAAATGATGTTCTATAACATTCTGTTTATCAGATGGACAGTTTTATTGGGTGGAAGCGCAGTGCAGGTACAGCTCTCAGGATCTACATGACATGGAGTTCATAGAGGAATACATTTACAACAAGATTATGTACGTGCAGTTTAACAGCACTCTGGGGAAGTTTATAGGATACACTGAGCATGGCGTCAAAAGCGCACAGGAATGGAACAAAGACACTGCAGACCTGGCAGGACGGAAAGCCCAGGTGGACACTTACTGTAAGCCTAACACTAAGCTTTACCAAGATCTCATCTTTGATGAAACGGGTGAGTGAGACAATTTTATAACTGAAAACTTTATACTAAATCTAAAGTACATCATTTCATGAAATATCTTATCAGATTGCTCAGTCTTTAATAACTACATTATTTATGACTAATTTAATCACATACACAAACCTTCTGCTCTCACATTGCTGTCTTACATTTCTTATAATAAACACACACAGTGTGTGTCTGTACTGCATATATTAAGTGTTTCATTGTATGTTATTGTGATTTTTCAGTTGAGCCTCAGGTGAAGGTTCGGTCAGTGAAGCAGTCAGAAGGCTCTCACCCTGCTGTGTTGATGTGCAGCGCTTATAGCTTCTACCCAAAACTCATTAAAGTCACCTGGCTGAGAAACGGGAGAGAAGTAAAGGGAGGTGTGACGTCCACAGAGGAGATGGCTGATGGAGACTGGTACTATCAGGTCCACTCACATCTGGAGTACACGCCTGAATCTGGAGAGGAGATCTCCTGTGTGGTGGAACACGCCAGCTTCAAAAAGCCCATGAGCTATAAGTGGGGTGAGTCTGATCATTCAGATCCAACACAGAGTCTGCTGTGATACATTGTAATTAAACAAGAGCACACATGCTGTCTGATATTTATTCAATTTGCATTCAGTGTTAAAATGACATAATTTGAAAGTGTTTATAATCTCCTCCCTGATGTGGAGAGTGTATTAATTAAACCAGATATCCTGTAAAATCACGTCTCAGACAGCTGACCTCAAAGGCACTGGATGAGAGAATTTTAAATGTTTGTGGTTGTGTAATAAAAATAAAAACATGAAATTTTACAGATCCCTCGATGTCTGAACCTGATAAGAGTAAGATCGCTATCGGGGCGTCAGGTCTGGTGTTGGGGGTCGTGCTCTCAGCTGCTGGACTCATCTACTATAAGAAGAAATCAGCAGGTCAGTGGAGTGGCCCTTAGAGCTCAGAGCATTTTAGACATTATTTGTTTTGCTGTTTTTTAATAAACACATACTGTATAGGGCTCAGGATTGTGCAGTATAGAGTGAGGTATCCTTTTTTCAGCACAAAATATGCAATAAGATAAGATTAATTTTAGTTCATTTTAACCAACTATAAACATGACTGAGCAARAAAAAAAAAAAAAAAAAGGTCAGATAGGCAAATAAATAGCACAGATACACACGATCACATGTTTTTATTGTTGTTTTCAGCTGTTTCTATGATAAAAACAATAATAATAATAATATACTCATTTTGAAAGCTCTACATTCTTCTGACGTCATTCCCGTATTCCTGTGGTGGTAAAAAATTTATGTTGTAAAAGTAATGATAACTTTTGCCCTACCTGACATATCTGAAATATATCTGAAGCCTCCCTGTTAACACACATCAACAAAGCTTCCATATAAGCACATATATATTATTTATTCAATCATCAATGACTTGTGCTGTGTTGCCACCTGAGTTTTAAATCAATCTACACCAATCCATCAAGGACTTTTGTCTAATTTGAGAACTTATATAACAATGACATTACATGACAATCATGATAATCTTTCCTTGTAGTGATGATATTGCTAAACTGTTTTAATCGATTGTGATTTGTTTTGTTACAGGACGCATCCTGGTGCCGACATAAACACTGGTAAATCTCACTGTAGGTTTAAGTTTGATTTGTAATTGCTCCAATATCCTGTCCTTATCATCTGGTTATATTCTGCTTTAACACTGTATGGTTAAGCTCTCATATTATATAACTTTATTTTTTGCAGGTGTTGATGAGAAGGAACACTGGACGTTTTTGCTGACATTGTTTGATCTGTTCCTGCTCTGTAATTAATAGTCCTTTCTGATCTATTAGGTTTTAATATGTGCATAGGCCTTTACATTTTGTCCAGCTTCATGTAACATAATGATGTCAAATAATTGTATGGGACTTATTGATTATATGCTTTAAAATAATCCAGTGGGTCACACAGAAGAAACATTTGAAAGACTGAGGAAACATGCTTTTACAGATAAACACGTTAGAAATTACTTCCCATATAATGTTATACTTAAAGTATTTGCATAAATTATCACACAGCCATCATGAATCATTTTTGCCAAAATAGACTTACATTCTTAAAGCTTTAGCGCCCCCTACAGGCTGTTTTAGTCTGGGTTGTGTTTCCTCTTAATTATAACTAATTTTCTGTTGTTCTGTATCATTATAGCTTGTTTTGGATTCTGTATGTACACTGTCTCTTAATAAACTTCAGACTTTAAAGTTGTAAAATCAGTGGATGTCACTACTTTCATGGAATAACTATTCTTTTTTTTTTTTTTTAAGAAATACAATTTGACAGTTTGTCAATTGTATAGCTGATGATATAAACAGTTCTTATCACTCCCTCCAGGAAATACACGACACCGTAGTTGTTGTAACTGATGGATTTAACCTTTCTTTTGTTACTTCACGGTCAAATCCACCGTCAAACTATACAAATGAACAAAATACACATAAGCAAGCATTTGTTGATATAAACAAACTCTAAACTAAATATATACAATAAAGAAAAATAAATAAACATACCTCGCTGGCTGCACATAACCAAGAGGGAATGAGTACACTTACAAACATAACCTTATAAATATCTTTCTTTCACTTGTCGCGACCCGACTTTACTTGAGAATACTCGCTTCTTCTTAACTTGTTTACCCRTTTCACGTGGTTCTTGTATGGCTCTTAGCAGCGTCATAACAAAGAAAAAGTCCGGGTGCAACATAGCGCAGCGGAACGAATTAATTGTTCCTACTAGTTAAAATACAACAAATATTCAAAAACAGAACAAAATAAAACAAATCAATATACTTAAATTAAATGTCTCAAATAATGACATAAATAATGTTTATGGCAGCTAAAGCTCTTTTTAGCATATTTTTTAAAGACAAATCTTGTATAAATAGTTAATTTTGAATTATGCACTATGAACATAAAATTAATAAGCATAACTAATGATATGCCTTGTTGGGCGGGCTGGTGGTGTCGTGCAGAAAAAGTGTACACTGTGGTCTTGCACCTCCAGAGTCTGGGGTTTGATTCCCCCCTCTGGGTCTGTGTGCATGTAGTTTGCATGTTCTCCCTGTGCGTGGTAGGTTTCCCTAATTTCCGCTCAAAACATGCAGATTAGGATAATTGGTGTTCCCAAAAAGAAGGTAATTTTTCCCCATTATATATTTTTTTGTTTATTGATAGTACGTTTATAAATTTGACATTAAATGTAGTAAGGCAGATTATAAATGAAGCATAGATGTGAACAGCTGAGGCTCATGTTTACAGGCCTAACAGTGGCTTTTTGCCAGTTGTAGGATCTGACCTCACAACCTTCTGATCAGAAGAACAAAATAGTAGGCTCTGAGCTTTCCTATTACTTTGATGGCTTTGATGAAAAACCAGTCTGTGAGATTAATAAACACGTTTAGTAGCAGCGTTTTCAGGTTTTAATGAAATTTTGTAAATTTTATAAAATGTCAATAGATCAATAGCTTGATAGTGTTCATTGATGGATGGATGCTGATCAAATCTGGAAGGATATCTTGGATGATCCAATGACTTATCATAGAGGGTGAATTTAGATTGTGTCTTACTGAAGCACCAAATTTTGGCAACATGGAGGCGGTTGGATTTGAATTCCTAACCTAATCATTAGCCCAAACCATTAATCACTGAGTCTCTACCAGTCCTGGGCTTTGTTTGAGCTCAGCCCAGAGCCATGTTTGAATATTTACCTAAGCCTGGACACTCTGCAAATATGACCCAGGTTTATCCCTGAACCACCAAATTTCAGTCCAATTAGTTCTCTTTTGGTCTCCCAAGTAAAAAAAAGTATGCTAAGTACTGTATATTAAATCCTAGCATGCCAAAGCATACTTAAGTGTATTTGCAGCCAGACTAATGATTACTACTTTTCTACTTTTCTAGTACTTTACTGTTATTTTATAAGTAACAGTTTGTTCTTTTGGAACAACTAATTTTGTACTAAGTGCATTAACATTGTAAATAAATTATACAAAAGCACAATTTTAAGTGTATTAAGTATACTTTTGTGTGCAAAAGTGGAACAACTTTAAGTATACTTAGTACACTTAAAGTATATGGCTGTTTATGTACTAATGTACATACTTGACAGTAATCACTCACTCACTCACTCATCATCTATACCGCTTAATCCTGTATTCAGGGTCATGGGGGCCTGGAGTCTATCCCAGTAGACGTAGGGCACATGGCAGGGTACACACTGGACAGGGTGCCAATCCATCACAGTGCACACATACTGTATACACACTCACACACTCATTCACACACTACGGGCAATTTGGGAACGCCAATTAGCCTAACCTACATGTCTTTGGACTGTGGGAGGAAACTGGAGTACCCAGAGGAAACCCACCAAGCACGGGGAGAACATGCAAACTCCATGCACACAGAGACGGGAATCGAACTTGGCCGGGAATCAAACCCGGACACTGGAGGTGCAAGGCGACAATGCTAACCACTACACCACCGTGCCACCACACATTAATTAATGAAATTAAAATATATATTTAATGAATTATAAGTACAGTACTGTGCAAAAGTCTTAGGCACCATATTATATGCTGTACCAATTTTGTTATATATGTTTATTATGTCTGCATAATTATGTACAAAATCATTCAGTATTTCAATATATAACTTAAAAATGAATAAATAAATAACATTACAGGAGAATATATGCATGGCTGTAAAGAAAAAACTATATAGTACAAGGTGGACAGCATTCAGATTGAAACAAAAAACCTAATGTACGCTCCTGGGATTTGCATAAAAATAGAATGGAGCGAGTGTGACAAAGTTACCAGAAGAACTCTTATTCTCCAGCAAGCTCAGTAAAACCTAACAGCTGTTTGATTTACAGTACTGTGCAAAAGTATTGGGCACATACAAAAATATGGCATAAGCAAAAGATGCTTTTGAAAACATTTCTGCATAAAAGAAACTTCTATAAAGAGCAATAAAATAAACAGTCGATATTTGGAATGAAAACTCATTGCTTAAAATCAGGAGTTTTAGACACATATTTGTGCAGTTTCATAAGAAAACAGCATTTTACAGTACATTTTAGCTTATGATGATCTACAAATGGAATTTTAACAAAGTCAACATTCAAAATGGCAGCGAAGCCCCCGAGTGGCGCAGTGGTAAAGTGCTTGCCCTATCATCTGGAGATTGCGATTTTGATTCCTGGGTGAAGGAAGTGAACTCTTGGGATTAAGAACTGATTGACCATGCCCCCTTGGCAGTGCTTCCTGTAGCTGTGGATCAGACCTGTACATCGTTCAGGAGGAACTTCTTTCTTCCTGAAAGAACTGCTTTAGCGCTGTCACATTCTTTGTATTGAGGCGCGGACTCTGACTCAGCCACTGCAAAAGATGGATTTTGTTTTTCTGAAGCCATTCTATTGTGGACTTGCTCTGGTATTTTTGTTGCCGGCTATTTTGACAATAGAGTCTGTATGTTAAGTATGTTGAGAGGACAGTAAATCTATACTGTTATACAAGCTGCACATTAACTAAAATACATCCAAGCTTAATTTCTACAGTGCTGTCCTTTAGTGGTTGCTGAAATGTGAGAGATGTACTCACTTCAGTGGGGTGTACTAACTTCTGTGAGATACTGTATATATTAAGGCTGAGTAGTGGGTTAAAAATGTTTCCTTTGTTATACGCTGACCATCTGATACTGTGAGGGTTCACCACGAGAGGGCACTGTGGACCCTATAGTTTGTTTTGTAGTTTTGGTTTGTAGACTCAGTTTCCCAGAAGGCACTTCGGTCAGGTGATGAGAGTGCTCACCTGAACCGAGGTAGCTCATTAAACTTTCTATAAATAGCAGTTTGTTCTGGGAAACTGGGTCGAGCATTATTATTGTCATGTGGGCTTTTATTTGGTTTGGTTATGTTCTGTTTTAGTTTGTGTTTATTTTAAATTGGCATATGTTTTGTGGAGCTGTTTTTGTTAAATGTATTAGTTTAGTTCTTAGTCTGTTTTGCTACTAACATGGTGATACTAACCTGCCTAGTTCTTAGTCTGTTTAGTCTCCTAGTTTGTCTAGTCTCCACATCTGCTTAGATCTTAGTCTGTTTAGTTACTAACCTGCTTAGTTCTTAGTCTGTCCCCTACTTGTCTGCTGTGTACCCAGTCTGGTCATCCCTTAGACCTTTGGCTACTAGTCTGTTAGCAACTAGTCTGATTAGCTACCATCCAGCTTAGCAGCTCGTGTGCGTAACAGCTAGTAGGCTAGGTCTCTGTTAGGCTTAGTTTTAGTCCTCTTGTCTGTTTTGTATATTAGTCTCTCCAAGTGGTTATTTGGTTAATGTTGTTGTGTGTGTCATGCTCCAATTAGTAAGCCAACATCCTTTGTTTAAAGTTCTGTTCTGTTTTGGTTTGTTTGAATAAAAAGGACACTTTATGTTTCATACCACCCTCTGCATCTATGCCTGCCCCTCCTTGCCCACGGCAACAGCATCTAGCCAGAATACCATCTTATTCGTGACAGATACATTTCCATCCCACTTCAAGTAGGAGTAGTTTATCATTATTAACAAAATTGCATATTTACTGTATGTATAGAATATTGGCTTTAAATCCTCTTTAACCAAAATATTAATGTCAGTAAAAAGCTCATATAATCCCAGATAAAGATACTGTAAGTTTTCATGAATTTTAAGTGACTTTACATTAATGAGCAAAAACGATTTGATTTCTCACAGATGAAGGCAGTAATCCTGACTGCCTTGTAACAAGGACATGTTAAGGTCTAGTATGCAGAATATTAAACAGTACATGAACAATCAGTTTTTATTGAAAAACTGGGTGAAATGGGTATGCATGAAAATTTGAGTGACTTTGAATGGAGACAAAATCAGGTGACCAGACGATTGGGAGCTTCTCTGAAGCAATAAGGTTTGTGGGCTGCTTCTGTTTCTGCTTTCAACCAAAAGGCACAGAGACAGTTACAGGAGTTACAGAAGGTTTAAAGTTATTTTGCTGGAGGAATGTTTCACAACACACAGTTTATCCTTGAAGTGCTGTAAGAAGGTGCTAAAATGATGCCCACCTCAATTAAAACCAATTGGACTGATTTGAGCTTTTCAGCTGCCTTAGCACATTATTTTACAGCACCATGTTCATGCTCTTCTTGGCTTTAATCCGATTTTTTCTGTAGCGTTTCATCTTATTTAAACCAACATTTTATTACACCAGTTATACAACAAGACATCACTGTACAGTATATTGTCATGTATATTGCCATGTCATGTCCACTTTTATTATCATTTTAACCTTATACAGTTCAGTACACAGTGAAATGAAACTGTGAAGTGAAATGGAACCTTCCTCCAAAGTGCTACATACTGCACGTACAACATAAATTAACAACATAAATTAACAAAACTAGCTAAGACACTTAATTAGCTTATTAGCTAAGACAACAAATTAAGAAAACTAGCTAAGTCCTATACAAAAAGACAACATAAAGTGCACTTGTGCAAATGTGCAAACATTAACAAACACAACACAATGTAATACAGTGTGAATTGTGACAATGTACTGCCGACCAGTACACAGAGCTAGATTGAGGTAGTGCAAATAAATTGTCCATGAGATGGTAAATGCAGTATTTATTTCGTGTTGAAATAGCAAAAAGAAAATGTTATTGTGCAAATAGAAGCAGTAAATTCTGTGCAAAAATCAATTGTGCAAGTTTGCAAACTTGCTAGATGGTGTTCATCTGACTGAGTATGTGTGTTTATCAATCCAGTCCCATTATATTGAGGAGACAGATGGCTTGTGGAAAGAAACTGTTAGACATGTCTGTAGTGAGCACCTGAACGCTTCGGAACCTTTTTCCAGATGGCAGGAGGATGAAGAGTGTTTGAGGTGTGTGTCTGATCAGCCACAATGCTGGAGGTTTTGCGGATGCAGCATGTGGTGTACAATAGATGGCTGTCTGATGTAGAAGTCCGCTCAGGATGCTTCAATAGTCCCTCTATGGGAAATGGTGAGAATCAGTTGTGGAAACTCAGCCTTTCTCAGCCTTCTCAAGAAGAAGAGACGCTGCCGGGCTTTCTTGTTCAAAGAGCTGGTGTTGAGGGACCAGGTGAGATTCTCCTCCAGGTGCACACCCAGGAATTTGGTGCTCTTGGTGCTCCACAAAGGAGTCGTTATAAAATCAAAAAACAAAACAAACAAACTGAGGTTCTATCCAATGATGGCAACTTCCAAGCGCTTTTTGTAAGTCACTCTGGATAAGAGCATCTGCCAAATGCCTAAATGTAAATGTAATGTAATGTTCAGTGAATAACGGCTGTTCTATGTCCTCCTGAGGTCAACAAACATCTTTTATTTGATCAATTCAGAGACAGGTTGTTGTCTTTACACCAGTCTGTTAGCCTCGGCACGCCTCTCTCCCAGTGCTCAGTGTGGGGGTGCTGGAGGTGCTGTTCTCAATCCGGACTATCTGAGGCCTTCCGGTTCAAAAGTCCAATATTCAAGACTTCTCTTTAGACTTTTGATCACATTGCTCATTCTTTGCACTGTGAAGAAACTGATGATATAATAATAATAATATCCCTACCCTGTGATTGGCTCACATGTGAAAATAGTTTCACTGAAGTAGGAACGTCTCCAATGTGTGTATTTAATGGTTGTGGATGTTTTTTTAGGTGTAATGTCAGCTTTTTCTCTCACAGAAACAAGCTCTGTCTTTTGCCTATGTACAGTGTCTATTACTGTAATGTGAGGTACACAGTTAGGCTGTAATTACTGTTGCTGATATACGTAAAGCAACAGCATTCCATATATTTGCCATATATTTTGTACAGCTAAGTTTATATATAT
>QMIH01002714.1:45426-56451 GCA_003987875.1 Clarias batrachus | reverse complement strand
AGACTGCTCACACTTTAGCAGACTTCAATGTGAATATTAATCTGTTAATACACACACACACACACACACACACACACACACACACACACACACAGGCTCAGTAATATGATCAGCACTGTGTCCAGAGCCTGTCCTTCTGCTTGTTTGTCTGTGCATCTTTCATTAACGACCCTGACGTTCTCCTTGCTTCTTCGTGTCACTTCCTCCTGTCCTGTTCCGCACTGACGAGGCTGACCTGAGATCAGTGCGAGTCGCTCTAATGAGCTTCATATTAACATTAATAGCACTTAAGTATAACCCTGAACACCGCTCAAACTTCACATGGACTCATTATCTGCTTCATTAAGTCTTCTGTGTCTGAGACAACTTTAATCCGTCTCCTGATTTAGAGCTGAGTGTTTCCACACCCTCCCTGTCGATGACACTGTTGCAGGGTTGTTTTTTAAAATGAACCCATCTCCTCCTGTGTCTCTCTCACCGGACACCAGTTTGATATTAAATGAACTTCCTTAAGGAGGCGGGGCTACAGCTCTATGTTTTTAAATCTGAAAATAAACATGTTACTTTATATCTGTCTAACCCGACAATCTTTCTGTACTTAGAGCACTTAACTGTTCCCCACTGGGTAGTATATGATTTTAAAAAGCTGATGAATTATTGGTGAGAATTAAAATATGTAAATTACTGTTAAAATGTGATTATTGTATATATTTGATAAGATAAAATGTAGTTATAGCAATTCTTCTGGTCACATGGAGTTTATTTACTGATCAATTACACAGCATCCACCTGGCCCCACCCCTTATCTCTGTGCCGTTCACACCACCAAACCCACTTAACCCCTGCAGTATACACATGGCCTCGCCCTTTATTTGCCTCCAGCATCCACCTGGCCCCGCCCCCTCGGTTAGGCACCGCTGTCCTGCAGTATGGTTTTGTAATTAATATTATTTTAATCAGATTGATGTTTGAGGTGTTTTTACAGTAAATTAACCCCACACACTGATCTCTGCTTCACTGGAGTTCAACCTCATTTCAATTCATTTCTGATGTAATAAAGTTTTAACTTCTGTTTGAGATCAAACATTTAATCACGCAAATGTCATCAATTATGTCATACTAATGCTGTTAATACAGGTGGTAATTATTAATGATGTCATTCAGTAAAAGATCTGAATCAGCCTTGATCAGGTGTGTGTGTGAGTGAGAGAGAGAGGGAGACTGTGATGTCAGATTTTTTTTTAACCACCACACACTTAAAATTGCAGATAGTTTCTTATTTGCATATTCATATTACTGCTGTTCAGAGTAAAATATTTTCCTGTGTACTTTAGTGTTCATACAGCAGCTTATTGTTCTGCATAGAAGAAAAAGTAGCCACATATGACAGTAAAGAATTTATATATTTATATAAAGCTATAGAATTTTATTAAAAATAATTTATTATTGTTGTTTGAGATTTAGCAGTAAGTTTCTATGCAGTAGGTCTGTAATCACACACACACACACACATCTGTATCTGTAAATCTGCTTAAGTTTTTTCTCGCAGGCTCCGCCCTAGTCCGGGGCCATGCACCGCCCATTATTGGCTCATCACCGCTGGACTGGGCGGGGTCAGAGGGCGGGGTCAGGCTTGGTGAACACTGCGCTGCTGACGCCACTGAAGGTTCCAAACTGTCCGAAGCTCCATTAGTGTAATACTGAACGAATAAAATAAACACACAGTATTCTGCCACCGTGTCTCCGGTGTGTGTGAGGTGAGTGATGAACTCTACAGCGTCGCGTGCTCCCGAGGACACACTGGTGTGGGGGCGGAGTCTCAGAGCTCGTGCAGAAACCAGTGAAGACGACGGTAACTTCGGGTCAGATTAATTTCCTCTGAAAATATGTACACACACGCGCACAATTATAACAAGTGACTAAAATGATAAAACGATGTCACCGTGGATTTTTAACGCTTATGCGCTTCACACTGCAGCTTAGAGTGACCCTGTGTGTGGGGTTTATATTCCCCCAGTGTGTGTGTGTGTGTGTGTGTGTGTAGTAAAAGCTGTGTGAATGGGATGTGACCTTATTGAAGATGTGCAGTAAAACTGTCTCACCTCCACACACACGGGCCACTAAAGCCTCACCGTTAATCAGCGTTGTGCTAATGACCACACACACCAACCGAAGCCAGCCTTAAATGAAATGGTTTCTGATCAGATAAACATGCCTGTGTGTAAGGATTAGACACCAGGATTATTTAAAGAAGGAAAAAAAGAAACGAGAGATGAACAATCGGCTGGAAATCTGTTTTTTGCAACAAAACAGAGGGAAAACATTTTAAGAAATATTTAATATTTAATTAATATAATTAATGTAGTTTACAAAGTGTGTGTGTCATTGGAGTCTATGTATAGTCTGTGTTAGTTCTGCTCTTTATGATTGTGCTACACATCCTGTCCCAGGGATCAATAATCAGTACAGTAAATGTCTCTGTGTGTCACTGCTGATAAGAACACAGTAAGCTGCATTTATTACAGGATGTATTGGGGTGTTCATTCTCTGCCGCTTCTTGTCATTTCTCAGATCAGAAGTTTAAAACATCTTGTACAACCTTCACATTATCGGTCACTCATAATGTTAATGGTTACTGTTCCTCATTCTTCTGAACTGATCATGAATGCTTTATATTCATGTAGATGATTCTGTCCAGCCATCTGCTGTTTCCTCCATCATTGCTCACTCATGTCGTGGTGAAGAGATTCACTTCCCCAAACATCAAAGCACCAGGTCACCGTCCACGTCATCACACACCACATGGTTGGACCAGTTCTTATGATCTGTTACACTGATTTTCTAGACATTTCTGTTGGACTCTTTTGCAAACGTGTCCTGCACTCATGAGCCGTTGAACCTCAAATTCACCAATGGAGAGGAAAGTTTAAAGCGTTCACCTTTCTGCTTCTGATGCAGCGAGTGTGGAGACAGGACGGATAAAACACGCCTAATGATTCTCTCAGTGCAGTGTTGTGATGTGGATAAGAATCTGTGGTGTGACGGACAGGAACATCAGGAGGTGGAGAATAACAGTGCTGTAGTTCCTCATACTGCGCCGCATGTAGAGTTCTGTCTCCGCTGTGTCTCCAAGAGTTCCCTTCCTTTCTTTATTGTATTTTATTTCACCTGTACAGTCTTGTCTTTCTCTTTACTGTATCGCAGTGACGTTACAGTAGTGTGACTTTGTACTGACAAAGTGCAGCTCTGTGCATTTACAATCATCATTAAACCTTAGCCGCGGTTTTAATCAGAAACGTGTACGGTTCAGTGTTACACCGATCAGACCCCCGGGTGTGTGAGTTTGTTCATAAACAGTGAAACATAGCGATGTGTCGTTCAGGCATCACACTTTTGAGAGAACGAGTAAGGAGTCTGAGTGAGTTACAGGCTTCTCCAGGTGAGCAAGTGTGTGGCGCTGTTCACACGCACGGTCTGAGAAACGCAAAGTTTCATAAAAAAATAAAAACTCTGGTTAGGGGGCGCTATAGAGCCTATTATGGAGTAGGTCGTGTTTTGTCGGGCTCTCGCTGAACAATAACATTTAATATGTTAAAATCGCTTTTTTAATTTCTACTTTATTTCAGTGACTTGTCAGCAATACTTTATCATAACTTAGTGACAAGTTTAGTACTTTTTTTTTTGTTGTCGGATATGGCTGCAAGCTTGAGAAAATACAATGTCAGTGGCTCATCCAGCACTAGGCCCAGCACATCCTCGGCCCTCAGTAGAGTGCACTGAACGAAGAACTGAACTCCATTAAGGGTGAGTGACAGACGCTCAAGGACGCTCACCAGTTGCGCTGCATCAACTCATGTAGAAATGGATCAGATTAAGGCTACTGTGAAGGATATGGAAGGCGGACTGTCTACATGGTCGGATGAAGTGGTCACAATGCAAACTACAATAACGAGCCTGCAGGCAGAATTGACCAAACTGAAAGCAAGGTATGACGATATGGAAGGGAAAATGCGGCGATGCAACATTCGAATTCTGGGTGTTCCGGAAGAACCAGGGTCAAGCTCCACCGTGTCGGTTTCTAAATTACTGACCGAAGTTCTGCAGATGGACAAGGACTTCCTTATTGACCATTCATATAGAAGTTCTGGGCCCAAGTAGCAAGAAGGGAAACCGCCCACTATTGTTGCCAAGTTACACTACCATCAGGACTGTATGGAGGTGCGTTCGCTTTAATGGGGAGCAAAAAAAAAAAATTTCCCCATTACACTCCGAGTGTGGCCAAGGCTCGTGTAGCATTATCTGAGGTTAGAAAACGCTTCTGCATTTTGTGTCCTGCGCAACTCAGGCCAAAAGCCATGCACTATGGTAAGCATAGCGTTATTACTCCTGCAGAAGCCAGTCCTTAACTACTGAAGGATGTTCGTTTTTTGTAACGTTGGCACATGGATGGTAAACACAGTACTGACTGGGGAACAACAACAAAAAAAGAACTTTAGTGGTTTATTACAAGTTATGTTGAAGTTTCCGTTTTTTTTTTTGTTCCAGTAGAATGTTATTTGTAATTAATACTTCATAACCATAATAATGTTTAGACCTGTTTATATATTTAAAATGTTTCAAGTTCATAAGACTGTTCAGTGAGAGCCTGATTTTGGTTCAATAGGATACAAATAAGCAAAATGTGATGATTTGTTGTTGTGGGTTGGTTTAATCACCTGGTTTTAATGTGTTATTGGGTTCGGGTTCATGCCAGTCAGCAGTATTTTTTTAAATTCTTTTTCTTCTCTCTCTCTTTGTTTTTTTTGGTTTCTTTTATTTGTGGCTCTAGTATATTTTTGGAAATCTGGAGCTTCACTTTGCAACTTTTTATGACAAAAATATGTGTTTCTTCTAGACAGGCCAATGGATGTTTGGTCAGTTTTCTTAGTTGGAATGTTAAAACCATCCTGTGAAAAGGAAACAAGTCCTTATTCATTCGCAACACCTCAAAGCTGATATAGTTTTTCTTCAAGAGACCCATTTACGCCCATGTGACCAATCTAAACTAAGGGAGGGGTGGATCGGACAAGTATATCACTCCAACTTCCATTCAAAGGCAAGGGGGGCTGCTATTCTGATTACTAAAAACTTACCATTTGCACTACAACTGCATTGTAAACCCTAATGCTCAAAATAATTAAACACATTTAGTACTGATTACTTAAATAATTGCAATTAGGTCAAATTAATAGACCTTTTTGGGTATTCAGAGCTTTTTGGTATTTATGAGTTTGTAGAAATGACACTTTTCAAGTTAGTTGAACAAATTTGATTTTAAGTAATCGTAAGCACTTAAGTAACAGTAACTGTCACCTTAAAGTTCCACCAACATAAACTCTATAGACCACTGGTGGCTCAGTGGTAGGTATTTCGCCTGCCATGCGAAAGGCCTGGGTTTGATTCCCAGGCCGGATTGTCTGCAATAATTTATTTGATTTGTAACAAAGTTCAACAAACGGAAAAAATTGATAGTTCTGTTTACTTAAAATTGGAAACATCATTACTTGAAAAACTTGATGTAACTGATTACCTCAAATATTTTGAGTTTTGCCAATCTTAATTGGGTTTACAGTGTGTAGATGCAGATACTGCTGGCCGCTATATTATCGTAGTTGAGCAAGTATACGGGCTCCCACTTATTCTGGCTAATGTTTATGCTCCCAATTGGGATGATGAAGGTTTTTTTTGCTAACTTTCTGTCTCGGATCCCAAATATGACAACCCACCACATAGGGTTACCACCCATCATAAGAGGTGATATAAATTGCGTTCTTTCCACTGGTTTAGATCGCAGTTGTTGTAAAAAAAAAACCTTTCCTGGAGGCTTATGGATTGTCAGATGTTTGGCATTTCCAAAATTCTACTACAAGAAAATATTCATTTTATTCTCCATTACATAATACCTTTTTTCACGCATAGATTATTTTCTTGTTGATAAAATACTTCTTCCTCTTGTAACAGATTAGGATTATAAAGCCATAGTGGTATCAGACCACTCTCAACTAACTCTGTCAGTCCGTATACCCACTGCAGGACCTAACTATTGTCTATGGAGACTTAACTTCTTGCTTCTTTCAGACGAGAAGTTTGTGAGCTTTATGAGATCAGAGATAGAGTTTTTTTAAATGTCAACCAAACACCAGGTATGTCATCCTCAACAGTTTTGGAATCCTTAAAGGCACAACAAAAGGAGTCCAGCGAACAATTTACAAAATTAGCAGAGAAGATAAAGGAATTGGACTCAATATGCAGTGTGTATGGTGAATTATCAGCTTCTACTTTCCAAAATAAAGTTAGATCTTGAACGATGGGACCTGATACCTCTCTCCTTTAGCGGAAGAATAAACACAATTAAAATGAATCTGTTTCAAAAATTCCTATACCTATTTCAGTGTCTTCCAATCTTTTTAACAAAATCATTTTTTAATAACTTGAGTAGTCAACCACATATTAAACATAGTATTCTATGGAGGCCCCATGAATTAGGAGGAATGGCACTTCCAAACTTTCTTTATTATAATTGGGCTGCTAATTTGAGGGCAATGTTATTCTGGGCGCAGTATGATGTCAATCCTACCATCTAGGTAGCTATAGAGGAAGCATAAATGGGATCAATATCTCTCTTATCATTACTATGTTGTAACAGGCTGTTGCCTGGTTACGGGCTCCCGGGCACCGGGGGCGCTGCGAGAAACCTCTCTGTTAAGGTAATAAAAGAAGAGAGGCTAGGCTAGGCTGATAGCAGCAACCAGATGGCTAATGCTTAAGGCGAATGCTCATGACAAAAAAACTATTAACATAACACAACCCGAATGCGGGATAGATTGTGTCCAAACACGCATGAGGGTTTTGTTGTATGTTTGTCTCTCTCTCCGGCTGTGTGGCGGTTTATCTCTTCTTCCTGCGCCTCCTGCCCCGGCGTGTCAGCGCATCGCATGCTGTGTTTGGGCGGCGGTCGTGAGGAGGGGATCTTCATCGTCCGCCCTTCCATCATAAAGGGGGACGTGCACACGGAGGACAGCCGAAACGGAGCGAAGTGCGTCCTGGGACGGTGCCGCTTTCACACAAACTTTGTCGTGTAATGAGCTCATACGCTGATAAAATCTTTTGCTCATTTGAACCACTTATACAAAAGTTTAACATTCCCAGGACACATTTTTATAGATATCTACAGCTGAGGAATTTCATTTCCTGTAATTCTGACTCTTTCCATTTGTCTCCTTCTCCATCCCTCATAGATTCTGTTTGTAGCTGTAAACCAGATGCTAAACAGATGATTAGTGCTGTATACAAGTTATTAAGCACAAGTAACTCAGCCACATTAGATGTACTTCAAGGATAAACTGTGGCAAAAAATACATACATAGAATTTGTATGTATTGGAATTTATGGCGCACTCTTGGAGACAGTTTGCAACCGGATGAACCGCTCCAATCCCACAGAGTCATCCTGCGCCGCGAGTTGCAGCCTCAGGCGTAGATCCAGTCCTTGTCGGAACTTTGTCAGGAGCGCAGCCTCATTCCACCCACTGGCGGCGGCTAGGGTTCTGAAAGTCAACACATATTCGTTCACCTTGATTGAGCTTGAATAGTTTCTCGCCAGCGGTGGAAGAGTCAGCTGATTGGGTGTAAACCTCCCGGAAGTAGGTTAGAAATTCCTGATAGTGATGGACTACACTACCATCCTGCTGCCAAATGGCCTCTGCCCACTGGAGAGCCTTGCCGGTAAGTAGTGAGATTATATATGCTATCTTTGACCGATCTGTGGGAAACCTGAGAGGCTGCATCTCGAATGTGAGGTCGGACTGGAGAAGAAATCCGTTGCAGTTCTCTGTCTCGCCACCGTAGTGCGGTGGCGCTGCCATGGGACTGGCGTGAGTGGTTGGAGCTGCCAAGTGTTTGTTGATGGAAGTGGTTCGGTGGAGGTGAAGATTTGGCGTAGACGCTCCACCAGCTCAAGTAACGGGTCCAGACCCGTCAGGTTCATTGTTTTATGGGTCTGACCTTCTGTTACACAGTCTGAGACAATGATCTTACGAAGAACCGAACGGGCGTTTTATTGACAGTTTGTGGATTAATGAAAACACTGAATGGAAGGTAACTGGAAAGTCTTAGCTGTGTGGATGACAGAGCTGGTGGAAGCCTGGAGACGAACAACAAAGACGTAGAACATTCAACGGGGACGGAGCAGGAGACGAGACGTAAGATCAGAAGACAAGATGAGGAATTCGGAGACGATACAAGGAGCCAGGAGACGGGATGATACACGAAGCATGCTCAGGAAGGTTGCGGAGTCTGTTTCCGTGATTGAGGTCAGACGCTGGGTGTGGGGAAGTGAGGTGTATTTAAGGTGTAGTGTTAATGTGAATCAGGTGTGGGTTTTTTTGTTTGTTTGTTTTTTGGGGTGGGGGGAGGGGTATGGGTAGAAAAAAAAATGTGTACATGGTATGAATGCATGTATATGTAACTTGTTAATATTTCCAATAAAAAGACTTTTATTTTTTTTTGTTTGGAAACACTTCGGCCCTCCCAACTGACTGATCTTAATGTGGAGCCCCCTAGTGACAGGGAGGAAGTGAGTACGACTAAATCAGGGAAAAATCAGAAAGAAAATAATTCCAGAATGAGAAACGCTCCAAAACAACTGTAAGAGCTGGATCTGATATAAGACACAGAGAAAGCAAAGTCTGTGTGTGTGTGTGTGTGTGTGTGTGTGTGTGTGTGTGTGTGTGTGTGTGTGTGTGTGTGTGTGTGTGTGTGTGTGTGTGTGTGTGTGTGTGTGTGTGTGTGTGTGTGAGAGAGAGAGAGAGAGAGAGAGAGAGAGAAAGTTTATTGTTTATTGATATACAATCTGTTGCATCAGCAGAGTCTGGGTAAAGTTCATCTTGAATATAAAACTGTGACCCTGAATTACACAACGTACAGGGACAGACAGACATAAAGACAGACAGGCATGACTAACATAAATAGATGAGTAAGTCATGATGGTGTGTGTGTCTCAGCGTTGGATCAGAGAATAACTTCAGATCAGATGTAGTGAACATAAACAGAGCTCAGTTTATTAATTAATGAATTAATCAGTTTATTAATATAAACACTATTGCGACTCAGGAAGAATAGATCTGGATTAAGAGTCAGTGTGATTTCAGCAGGACTGAGACGTTTCCATGGTTACAGAGAGACGGGTGTGGTCTCCAACTCTTTAGGGAACGTAGCATAACCTGCACTTTCATTCCTCACCACAAGGGCCGCGCCGTTCACACTCTCATCCTTCACCATGAGGAGGAACGCCTTTGCTACCTGCTCCACCCTGCACACACACACACACACACACACACACACATAGAATCTCTGGTAAAACGTTTTGCATCTGAATCAGCAGCATGGTTTCTTTCAAAAACAGAGAGAGAGAGAAAGAGATAGATACACACAGACAGAGAGATAGGGAGAGAGTTGAGTCTCCACACCGGCCTCAGAGGCCATGGTGCCCCGGCCACTCTCTCTATCACTATAATAAATAAACAGTCTTCTGAAAACTTGGCAGGACGCCAATCAGCCTTCTGCACCTCATTCACACCCAGCGTGTGCGCAGAGAGAGAGAGAGAGAGAGACACAAAGAGAGACAGAGAGAGAGACACCCACTCGATGATGGGGAACTTGTCCAGGAGACTCTGGGTCACAGAGACCATATTGTGAAATTGTCCTGTTTTGTCCTCTTGTTTAAACGAGTCGATCAGAGCCGTCCTGACGAAACTCGGACACAGAGCATTAATCCTCACACCGTAACCTGACACCTGAGAGGCTGCCTGTACACACACACACACACACACACACACAGTATTTACATATTCAGTATATAACAGTATATAACAAATTCTCTCGCTAAAATCTTTTTTTCTTTATGATTCTGACGTGTGTGCATGTGTGCATATGTGTGTGTGTATGTGCGTGTGTGTGCATGTGTGCGTCTGTGTGTGTGTGTGTGTCAGTTCCACACCGTGGCGTTTCAGGCTTTTATTCACCAGGTTACTTCATAAACACTATAATCACTTCTGATAAATATATATACTGTATATGTAGCTGCTTAGTGAGAGCGCACAAACATAACACACACACATACACACACACACACACACCTGGTAATAAGTGAATAATCTCACTAGCTAAGTAGTTTATCTATTAAAAAGAAGTGACCCGTACAGCGAGAGCGCGAGAGAATCCCACCACACCGTGTTTGGTTGCTGTGTAGACTGGAGCTGATGGAAATGGACCGAGACCTGGACACACACACACACACACACACATTTTAAAAGTAAAAACTGTGAGTTCAGTCACCTAAGTACAGCTCTCTCTCTCTCTCTCTCTCTCTCTCTCTCTCTCTCTCACACACACACACACACACACACACACACACACACACACACACACACACACACACACACACACAGCATCTTTGATTCACTTCCTTCCCTCCACACCTGCCAGCGACGCTACATTGATAATAACGCCTCCGTTTCCACCGTTCTGTTTCTTCATGTGATCCAGAGCCAAATATGTTCCTTTCACCATTCCTGTCTGTTAAACACACACACACACACAAACACACAGAAATTATGTTAAATCAGTGTAACACTTTTTGTCCAATAAGGAATTTTATAAAACTTTTTCATGTTGTTATGTTAGTAATAATTAGTTAGTATGTTAGGGGGGCATGTATGAGTCTTGTGTCGTGAGTGTTGTGTCGTGAATGTTGTGTAGTGAGTATTGTGTAGTGAGGGGCGTGTCATGAGTGTTGTGTAGTGAATGTTGTGTAGTGAGTTGTGTAGTGAGGGGTGTGTAATGAGTGTTGTGTAGTGAGTGTTGTGTAGTGAGGGGCATGTAGTGAGTGTTGTGAAGTGAGTGTTGTGTAGTGAGTGGCATGTCGTGAGTGTTGTGTCGTGAGTGTTGTGTAGTGAGTGTTGTGTAGTGAGGGGTGTGTCGTGAGTGT
>QMIH01002714.1:22498-43766 GCA_003987875.1 Clarias batrachus | reverse complement strand
TAGTGAGTGTTGTGTAGTGAGTGTTGTGTCGTGAGGGGCGTGCACATTTCCGCATGATACATTACCAGGTTTATGGAGATGGTTTTCTCCCAGTGTTTCTCATCTGCGATTCCTGCGTTGTTACAGAAGATGTCTATGCGGCTGAATTTACTGAGAATCTTCTGAAACGCTTCTGTAATGAACACAGAGCAGACAGACAGCTGTGACCTGTCTCAGTCCCTCTAAACTCACTGCACCTGTCTAACACTTGTCCGATCATCCGAGACAACTTTGTCTCAGGACGAGTTCGGTTTTAAAAGCAGTTGTCCTGTGGCTGTCCGTATACTGACCGTGATGTTCAGTCTGAAGCCTTTTAATAAATTATCTCAGTTTTGAACATAATATATAATAAACGTTCACATCGATAAGATTCTCACTGCACAACTTTCTCACGCATATCCGTTGTTCCTGGTCATCAGAGCACATGGATTGGGTTTAGCGACGGTGGACAGATGCTGTGTCTGAGGCAAAACTTTTGAGGCTTCTGAAACGCCACTGCACAATTTTCACAACAATAACAGGAATGTAGAAGTTTTTTGGGGGGAATAGAACTCAAACTAACTAACACAGTTACAGTCTGAGACCAAGACGCTTTTAAGCTCTGATGTACGACTGCGACAGCTTCAGCATGAACTCTCATGCTCAGGTCACTCAGTGACTTTGTGTAGCTTAATAAGTTACACACACTCCAAAAACAGTGAGGAGCCCAGATACACAGACCAGTGCTGAATACTCTTTAACTTTTGTACATTTCATTCACCGAGCAGCTAAAAGCAGTCTCAAAGACAGGACGTCCCGAAACCTGAGCTTTGGATTCCCTGCAAAAAATAGATTTTGGCTGACCAACTAACTTGGTAACTACGTTACTTAAAGGACAACCTGAATTCTTTGCTTAATCTGCCCTCCTGCTGAGTGTGTTGATGTATCTGTACTTTACTCAAGTAGTTTTATTAGTGGAGGCTTTTTACTTTTACTCCACTACTACAACAAATATCTGTACTTTGTACTTCACTACATTTCAGCGTGGAGCTGCATTACATAACTGCACTGGTGTGTAAAGCCTACAGTGAACTAATACAAGCTCTGTATGTTTCCTGTTGAATTAGATTTGAAGGTGAGTACTTCTGTCCTTTTACTCAAGTACAAATATAAATGAAGGACTTTGACTGTAGTTAAATGTTCCCTGAAGTCTCTTGACTTTTATTCCAGTACAGGATTCGTGTACTTTGCCGCCGTCTGTGTTTATAGCACGTCGGAGAATAGAGTAGTGATCTGCAGCGGTATCTCTGCTGTTTAATCTGTTCGCTCTTTATCAGCTCCACTAGGTCAAATGTGACAAACAACTATTATGGAATAATATAACTGAAGTAGACTATGAAGATGAAGAAGATAAAGAAGATATGGATGTCTTATGTAATACATGAATATGACTTCTGACGGATCAGTAAGTAGTGGTGATTGTGTTCCTTACTCTCTTAGGCTCCTGAAGGGTTCACTTTCAGTTCTGTAAACACTTCTACAGGTAGCGCTGTGAGGTGAGATACAGCAGGTAAGGTAAGGTCAAGGACTCGTGAGTAATTATTGATTGGATGAAATGTCTACGCTACACATTCTCCTGTGATTTCTTGTTTTAAAAGATGAATTTCCAATGCAGGGGAGACCGGGTAAGCCCCTCCCAAACAGACAGCCCCTCCAGTTTTGTTCTCTTAGACTCAGGGTCAGAACTCACAACGTCCTGGTGGAGGAGTTAAGCCGACTCAGTGTGTGCAGCAGACGAAATTTATGAGGATTTATGAGGTAAGTGAAGTCTGACAGAAAGCTCACACCTACCTGCAGTTCCACCTTCACTAAAACACACCTGATCTTTACAGGTTAGTCAGTTTTCTCGAGGCTCTGTGCTAGAACCTCTGTTGATGAATAACCCCAAGGTCCACTCTCCTTGTTCGGTACTGAGGTCACACCCAGGTAACGGCTGCTATCTGACATCATGTCAGATATCATGTCTCCGGTTCTGCACATATTTTGAACTTCAGTTTCTCTTGTTCAGTTAAACAATTATTTAAATGTTTTTTTTTCTGTTTCTCACTGCAGTGAGAGAGGTCTGTGCCTCTGAGAAGAGTGATGGAGGTGAAAATGGAAATCGGGACGGTGTGTAAAACAGGTCTGTATGTATCGGATCCCGACCGTGTTTGGGAGGATCTGATTAGACGACTCGGCAGCATGTGCAGACCTGCTGTCTCAGAGGGTGTAACAGTTGACTGGGTTCCAGACGTTGGTGCTTTGAAGCCCTGGAGGTGTTGAACAGGTGGAGGTGGACAGAAACAATTCTTCTTTCACATGTTTTTAACAGTTGCGTAGTAGAACGAGGTTAATGCTTTGCATATAGAGCTTATCAGCATGTCTCATCTACACTCAACATAAATATGTACGTTTCCTGAACCAGACACACACACAAAAACACACTGACTGGTAAACAGAAAGTCACCACATGGATTTAATTAAGAGATTTCCATTAGATCATTACTGCAGTGAGTAATGCGGTTCTGCTGTAACAAGTTATTTAACCCTAATGCAGTGAGGAGCTTCTCATTTCTTACACACCGTGTCAGAAGATGCACAAAGTATCCATAATGAAACCACTTGTTAGAGACTCATCAGAAAAAATGTCTTCAGAGTGATGGGCGTGTCAGGGTAAGAACGGAAGCTCATGAAGCGATGCACCCATCATGTGTTATGATCTGGGGTTGCTTCAGTCGCTCAGGTCTAGACACAGCAACATTATGTGGCAATAAAATGAAGTCAGCTGACCAGCTGAATGTCCTGAATCACCAGTACATCACATCTATGGAGGATTTCTTCTTTCCTGACGGCACGCGCCGTATTCCAGAACTCAGAGTGTGAGAGATTCCTGACTAAAATATTATCAGAATGTGTGACCTCTTTTTGCGCCGGCAGTGTGTATATGTGTGTACACACACACACACACATAGTTGCTAGCTTAGTTGGTTATGAAACACACAGACTAAAGTAAATATGATCTTTAACCTTTTGACGTACCTGTAAACTGCTGATCCGATGACACGTCTGCTTTATAGAACTGGGTCCGGTCCGGTCCGTACTGTTGATTGAACTGGACCTGCAGCTCCTGACCCACTGCCTCGTTCACATCCAGCATGGCCACCTGAAGGCGAACACCAACACTCACAGCTAAACATTCGGAGCAGGATGAAATAAATCTGTGTTTCTTTAATAAGCGAGTGTTTCTGCAGGTCACCTGAGCTCCATTTTCCAGCAGGATGTGTGAGAAGGCTTTCCCCAAACCCTGAGCCGCTCCGCTCACCACAGCGACTTTCCCCTTCAGCATCTTCTCTGAGTTCAGCAGAAAGAAAATCAGGCTTCAAACAATCGGGTAACTCCTATAAGATCGAGAAATCTTTATTAATCCTGAGGGAAAGTGCAGTGCTGCAGCAGCTCAGACTAAAACTCAGACTAAACACACACACACAAGTACTTAGGTGTAGGAAGAAATCATAAAAAAATGATATGATACGATAAAATAAGACAGCAAATACAACAAAAATAATATTTCTATATACAAATGTGTCAGGAATCACTCGTCAGGAATTATGATATAAATGATTTCGCTGAACTCAGATAAAACCCTGTCCAAGTGTCGTTTTCTTCTGCGTTGTGTGTGTGTGTCAACAAATAAGGCGATCCCACACTATGATGCGGTTGACACGTAGTTTACTTTCGCCTTTTCAGTTTCTGTATGAAAATATAACAGACACCATCAGACAGCAGCTGAAGAATATCTAGTCTAGCTGTGCCTGTCCAACAGTGCATACTGTTACAATTTACCTTCAATACATTTAAACCTCACATGGATCATTGAAGGGAAACAGATTTAACTTTACACAATCATAAATGTGCAATCCGCACGTGTAGCAGTGACCATTGCACAGATTCATGCTTGAATTAAACACACTCTTACAGAGTTCAGAACTTGCATTACTGATCTCTTAATAAAATGTTCACAAACAAACACATTTTGTACAGAAAATCTATAAACAGTAAGTAATTAACCGTATTTGGACACTTTTTGTTTTTCTTAGGGGAGCTGATAAAAACGTACCTCTCACCACAACGACATCCTGCGAACAAGAAAGGGCGCGCGGAAATGCTCTACCCTTGCACTTACACACCATGTGACTGAATTGAACAATGCTTCTTAAAGAAACAAAAATAACACAACAGTACTGTGATCACATGACCATTGATCACCGTGCAACTTTTCCTGATACAAATTTCAAAATAAAAGACTCCTGCATTGGCACCATTTCAATATGATCTAGCATAATTTTTAACATTACCCTTGCCACACAAGAACAAGGTCCAGAAATGTCCTAGAACATGACTTTAACATTTCAAAATGACAAAATTTGGTTTTTATTAAAGGTGACGTTTTATTACCTGCGTCACGTAAAAACAGTGAGAGTGAAGCTGTTGATGAGAACAATGTCTTTTCTTTTTCTTTCTTTTCCTAAACATTTTGACCTTTTCCTGACCTTCCACAGCTGCACGAGGGCTGTGTACTGGGAAGTCCAGATGTTCTTGCGTGCAGAGCACATCGCTAATCTATGACCAAACCAGTTATTGTTTAGTTTTTATGATGATGTAGTTACAGTGTAATAATTACAGTGTAGTTACAGTGTAGTTACAGTGTATAAATAAAGTGACACATCCTCAGGTGACGCGAGAGTAACAGGAATGAATGGTGTCCAATAAACAGCAGAATGTCCCGAGGTTCAGGATCAGTTACATGCGGGACAAACTGGGACACGAGGGTGGTCTCAGGAAGTCCAGGAAAAGGAATTTGGAAGAAACACACACTCACAATGACATCAGACAGAACAAGTGTTGAGTCACATGATCTCCCCTCGAACCCGAGTGATGAGGCACCACGTTCTCTGTGCTATGTGTGTGTGTGTGTGTGTGCGTGTGTGTGTGTAAAACAAGCACAAGAAAATAACAATGACTTCATGACACACTCTCACACACACACAAACTTACACACACACACACACACACACACACACACACACTCTCTCTCTCTACAGTGCTTATCCTGTACACCAGTGGCTCCCAACAGTTTTCTTTGCAGCGCCCCCTGCTTGTCTCTAAGAAAAGCTGAGCCTTCCTGACACAAACACCGCCCCCCTACCCCCCATCCCCCCGAAGTCCAGATGTTCTTGCGTGCATCGCTAATCTATGACCAAACCAGTTATTGTTTAGTTTTTATTATGATGTAGTTACAGTGTAATAATTACAGTGTAGTTACAGTGTAGTTACAGTGTATATAAAGTGACACATCCTCAGGTGACGCGAGAGTAATAGACACAGTTTTCATGGAGTGTTTACATTTACATTAACGTTTAGTGAGAAAACATCTGCAGAGATCTTAATCAACAATTTTCAACTCCAGAGTGAAACATTTAACTATCAAACACCAGGAGCCTGTTAATATTACAGTCTGTAGATCTGTCTGTAAACACTGCTGATTAAACACAGACGCACCCACACACACACACACCATCAAGATTAAAGACCATGTGTGTGTGTGTTTGTGCGACTGTGTGTGTGTGTGTGTGTGTGTGTGTGTGTGTGTGTGCGTGTGTGTGCGTGTGTGTGTGTGCGTGTGTATGTGTATGTGTGTGTAAGAGTGTGAGTGAGTGAGTGTGTGTGTGCAGTCTTACAGTCTGTGCCGTGTCGTGTCGTGTGACTCTCAGTCTGAGTCTCTGCTCTTCCAGCAGCTCGCATCTCAGCTCACACACATTTTACACAGAGAGTAGTGGGAGGAGTCTAGAACCACCCCTTATACCTGATTGGCCAGCCCAGGTTCTGCCGAGAACTCCTGCACTGGGATTGGTCGTCAGCGTGAGTGGACCTGAGACTGTGTGAATTACAGGAGACAGGTGCTGTTTGACTTGTTGAGCAAGTCACAGAAAAAAAAAACTTCTGTTCTTCATTAGAGACTGCAAAAAACTCACAAACTGCAAAATAATACCTGGACTCGATCAGCTAACGGCTTCACTCAGGTAACAAGCCCCAATCCCCCCCCCATCAGCAAGCTGAAATATTAGAGTTGAAACCTGTGTGTCTTGTTGGATTAGTCAATTAAAATTATTTTTTACATGGAAATTACTGTCTGCATTTTATGCATTTTCTAAATGTTTGTCCAATCTTGTCACTATAAACACATCTATTAACTGCAGTAACTTAATTATCTCTCAGTTAACATCTTTAATGTGCTTTAATGTTAAAAAAAAAAGCATGTCTCTGGGTTGATTTTCCAAGACCGACCCCTACAGCACTGACTACTGCAACCTGAAACCTAATAAAGTTAATCAGTGATTTATTTTGATCAAAGTCTGTCTGAAGTACAGATGTTCATGATTGGCTTATTGGCTGAGAGCGCCGTCACTCACTTACTGGCTTACAGCGCAGTCAATCACTCACTGGCTTAGAGCTCCATCACTCACTCACTCGCTTAGAGGGCTGTCACTCACCGGCTTAGAGCGCCATCACTCACTGGCTTAGAGGGCTGTCATTCACTGGCTTAGAGCGCCATCACTCACTCACCGGCTCAGAGCGCAGTCAATCACTCAACTCAATTCAATTTTATTTGTATAGCGCTTTTAACAATTGGCATTGTCGCAAAGCAGCTTTACACAATCAAAACAATTATATTAAGTTTGTATGAGAATTGAACATGTATGAATCAAAATGAAAAGACTGTCCCTGATGAGCAAGCTGAGGGCGCCGGTGGCAAGGAAAAACTCCCTGAGATGGTAGTAGGAAACCTTGAGAGGAACCAGACTCAACAGGGAACCCATCCTCATTTGAGTAAAACAGATAGCAGGGATTGATCTGCATCATACTGTGTGAGATTGTCTTAAACTATCGAGCAACTGAAGTCACAAGTCCTCAGAGAACAGCTGTCTGCATCAGCCAAAGACAAGACCGTCTTCATGGAAAATGGAAATGTCCCCAGTCACGACACGCATCCAGGCAGACCTCATGGGGCATCCATGCAACGAGATGTCCAACCAGAACCAGGACACCAGTACAAGTCATACAGGTCCAGGGGGCAGAGAGGGTCTGGATAACTGGCAGCTCAGGAGCGACATGTATAGCTCGACAGAGAGACAGGTAGAGGGAAAGAGAGAGAGGGAGTGAGAGAGCAGAAGAAAAGGAGAGATGGTAGTTAGGTATGGTCACATTCAAACAATGTATAATGTGAATGTATCTTTAGTGTAGAGTGCAGACTAACTATGACAGCATAACTAAAAGGGAGAGCCAGAAGGAAACACAGACATGAGGGCTCCCTGAGATGTAAAGCAACCAATCACTTCACCGTCAACAAATCTGAGTGATCAATGAGAGTGGGGAAGACAGCATCTAACCATACCAGTTTACCATAATACTCTACGACCATGAGTCCCCCAGATCTGCTCCTTTACGGCCCTGGGGGTCTGTAAATGATCATTAGCGGGATTGACTGAGCTGACTTCATATTTGTAGCTACCCTTTTTAAGTTACTGTAGAGAACCTCAAATGCATTAAATTTGTGTCCGTGTTTCTCTACGATAGACAGATTATCATTGTAAATAACTGTGACGCCTCCTCCTTTACCAGTTAGCCGAGGCTGGTGTATGTAGCTGTGTCCAGGAGGACTTGCTTCATTTAGAGCTACATACTCGTTCTCTTTAATCCAGGTTTCTGTTAAACATAATATATCAAACACCTGATCTGTGATAATTTAATTAACAATAGCTGCTTTAGGGCCTCTGAGTGGTAAAGTGCTCGCCCTATCATCCGGAGATCGCCGGTTTGAATCCCGGATGATGCTGTAACCTCTCGCACCCGGAGGCCTAGTGAGTGGCCGAGCTCTCTCAAAGGGGAGGGATGAGAGGTACTTGGTGCTCCCACATTGATCATGGCCCTACAGCCAATCAGGGGCGTCTGTGAGCTCACACAAGCGGAAGGAGCGGATAGCGCTGTCGGTTGGTGTCACATGGTTTGGAGGAAACACGTGATAGTCTTTGCCCTTCCACCTGAGTGGTAGTAGTAGCCTTAATGTGGGAGTCCCCTAGTGACGGGGAGGAATTGGACACGACTAAATTGGGAAGAAAATCGGGGAAAAATCCAAAAGAAAATTCAAATTATAAAAAAAAAAAAAAACTGCTTTAGATGCGAGGGATCTAATATTTAACAGTCCTAGCTTCAGATCAGAGGTGCCGGCTGCGCATTCAGTGTGCTCCGAGTTTGTGGATCTATGTTAATTAAATTACTAAAACAGACTTTCTGAGTCATCACTCACTCACTGGCTTAGAGCGCCATCACGCACTGGCTTTGAGCGGCGTCATTTACTCACTGATTTAGAGCGCATTCAATCTCTCACTGCCTAGAGCGCTGTCACTCACTGGCTTAGCGCACCATCACTCCCTCACTGTCCTAGAGTGCCATCACCCCCTCACTATCTTAGAGCGCAGTCAATCAATCACAGGCTTAGAGGGCTGTCACTCATTGGCTTAGAGCGCCATCACTTACTCATTGACTTAGAGCGCAGTCAATCACTCACTGGCTTAGAGCGCATTCAATCACTCACTGGCTTAGAGGGCTGTCACTCACTCACTCGCTTAGAGGGCTGTCACTCACTTTCTGGCTGAGAGCGCCGTTACTCACGCATTCACTGGCTTAGAGCGCCATCACTCACTCACTGGCTTAGAGCGGCGTCAATCACTCACTGGCTTAGAGGGCCATCACTCATTGGCTTAGAGTGCCATCACTCATTGGCTTAGAGCGCTAACACTCATTGGCTTAGAGCACTATCATTCATTGGCTTAGAATGCCATCACTCATTGGCTTAGAGCGGCATCATTCACGCACTGGCATAGAGCGCCATCACTCACTGATTGGCTTAGAGCGCAATCAGTCACTCACTGGCATAGAGCGCTATCAATCACTGCTTGATTTGCGAAGGGGAATCACAGTTCCTCGATTTCCTTCCTTGAATGGAGGAGAGAGACACACACCACAACTCAACCACAACATATCACTGTTCATGGTTGTCATGCACACTCCTGCGGACCTGGGCCGACCTGCCTCGAACTCTGCCTGCGGGCTCCGGCTGGGACGAGGCCCCTGATGTCGACACCAACGCTATCCCCGCTCCTTATCGGGATCTGGCTGAAGTCTTCTGCAAAAGACGCGCCACCCACCTTCCTCCTCATCTCCCCTACGACCTCGCTATCGAGCTTCAGCCAGGTTCCGTCCGTCACCCCCCAACCCCCTGTCACAAACAAACGGAGATGGACCAGAAAACTAGCAGTTAGCCCTGTAGCGTGGATGGTAAACCCAAACGCGGAAGTAGCGCGAACAGGTAGGATAACCACGCTGTTTATTTTTAGAACTCTCCCGGCGCGAGAGCAAGAGTTTACACAAATAAACTCGCGTTCTAATAACACACACTCAATCGAAAGCGAAACCCAAGAAAGTGAGTACTCACGATTAGACGGACAGAGCATCGGCGATAGCATGGGCAAACTCAATGACTGAGCAATGTGTGGAGCCATCTTGTCTCCTTTTATGCTTCCTGAATAATGACTGTACTACTTCCAGGTCCTAGTGCCGGTCGTGTTAGGAGTGCGCATGACACCCCCCCCCCCACCGGCCATCTGTATGAGACGTGGGTGATGGAGGAGTATGTCTCCTCCGCTCTCCGCCAAGGCACCATCCGACCCTCCTCCTCCCCCGCCGCAGGATGTTTGTTTGTAAAAAAATATTCCCGGTGAATTACGTCCTTGTGTCGACTATCGGAGGCTCAATAACATCCCCATAAAAAACCAACACCCGCTGCCTCCTACCAAACTCAGCCATGGACGCCCTCTCTGGTGCCACCATTTTCACAAAGTTGGACCTCCAGAGCGCCTACAACTTGATGCGTATCAGAGAGAGCGATAAGTGGAAGACAGCCTTCATCACCCCTACTGGACACTACGAAAGCCTGGTCATTCCCTTTGGACTCTGTAACGCTCCAGCTGCTTTTTATTTCCTTAATGACGTTCTCAGAGACATGTTAGGTCAATGAGTATTCGTCAGGGCGCCACTTCAGGGCGGTCCTTAAGAGATTGCTCGCCCACCGGCTGTACTGTAAGTTGGGAAAGTGCGCTTTTCACAAGTGCTTCACCACGTTCCTGGGCTTTGTCAGCTTGCCCCAGAGTGTGGCCATGGATCCGCAGAAGCTGGAAGTTGTACGTCATTGGCCCCTACCCAAGACTCTCAAACAACTTCAACGGTTTCTCGGGTTTGCGAACATCTATCGTCTATTTATCCGGGACTACAGTACAGTTGTAGCACCTTTAACCGCACTGACTCGCCCATCATCTCATCACTTTCAACTCAACTCCACTGCCGTCGCCGCATTCCACGAACTTTGCCGTCGATTCACCACCGCCCCAATTCTCCTCCATCCAGATGCTAACAAACCGTTCCTTGTGGAGGTGGACGCTTCAGATGTGGCCGCTGGGGCTGTTCTCTTCCAAAGAGGTCCAGACCAGAAACTGCACCCATGTAGTTTCTTCACCAAAAAATTTGACCCCACTCAGCAGCGATACAGGGTAGGGGACCGCGAGCTGCTGGCCATAAAGTGGGCGCCAGGGAGCCATTTATCGTCTGGACTGACTACCAGAACCTCATCACCATCAGGAACCTGAAACAGCTCAACCCAAGGCAGGTGCAGTGGGCCCTGTTCTTCGAACACTATGATTTCCATATGTCATCTTCCTCCCTCCAAAATCATCGCCCCGCTTCGGTGGGAACTGGAGGGTCCAGACTGCTGGCACAGTCATTACCCCTGCCATGCCCGATCCAAAAGTAAAACGTTAAACTAAAACTTGAGATTATTTGAGTGAGAATTGCCAATGTTGTTAGACTAGGGAATTATTTCCTTTTTGGGGGGGACTCTGTAATATAAAACCTCACAGCTGCAGTGGAGAGGCTGCTTCACCCAATATCTCCACCAGGGGGTGCAGACTATATCACCTGTGTCTGTGTGTGTGTGTGTGTGTGTGTGTGTGTGTGTGTGTGTGTGTGTGTTAGTTGATTTATTATAATATCTGTATATCTATACATCTGTATAAAACAGAAATTCTGTTTGTTTGTTTGTGTGGGCATCAAAGAGTGTTTATGATTATCAGTTGTAAATCTAATTTAGACCAGAATTAAATAAATTACAGACTGATTTCAAACCTTCCGTTTATATAAAAAATATTAGAAAAGGTAGTATCAGCTCAAATATGCACATTCTTGCAGGAAAACAACATCCTCAAATAATTTCAGTCAGGTTTCAGGCCCCATCATAGTACAGAAACTGCACTAGTTAAAATTGCAAATGACTTGTTTTTAGCTTCGGACCAAGGCTGCATCTCAATACTCGTCTTACTTGATCTTAGTGCTGTATTCGACACTATAGATCATAATATTCTAAGTTAAGTTCAGCCTTTATTGATCACACATACATTACTGCACAGTGAAATTCTTTATTCTTCGCATATCCCAGCTTCTTGTTAGTAGGCAGGTGTCAGAGCGCAGGGTCAGCCTTTTTTCTTTTTTTTTAATTCTCATAGATCGCTTACAAAATCACATTGGTATTCAGGGACAGACTTTAAAATGGTTTAGATCCTATCTGTCTAATCGATTCCATTTAGTAGATCTGAATGGAGAACAGTCTGGTGTAATGCCAGTGAAATATGGGGACCCACAAGGGTCAGTTTTAGGACCTCTGCTGTTCTCAATATACATGCTTCCCTTGGGTAACATCATYAGAAGACRTGGGATTAATTTCCATTGTTATGCTGATGATACCCAGTTATACATCTCAATTAAACCAGACGAAATACCCAAGTTGTCTAGACTACCTGAGAGTGTTCAAGATATAAAAGATTGGATGACCGATAACTTTCTTTTACTAAATTCTGATAAGACAGGAATATTATTTATTGGCCCAAAAACAAGTACACAACAGCTCTCACAATTCAGCTTGCATTTAGAAGGATGTACTGTTACTACCAGCTCGACAGTGAAAGACCTGGGCGTAAAATTAGACAGTAATTTATCCTTTGAAAATCATATTTCCAATATCACAAAAACAGCCTTTTTCCACCTTAGAAATATTGCCAAGCTTAGGAACATTTTATCTGGATCTAATGCAGAAAAGCTAGGTCTGAGGTCTGATGCATTCATGACCTTCAGACTGGACTACTGTAATGCATTACTGGGTGGTTGTCCTGCATCCTCAATAAACAAACTACAGTTAGTCCAAAATGCAGCCGTCAGGGTTCTCACTAGATCCAGAAAATATGATCATATAACCCCAATACATTGTAACCTTGGATTACGAGCATAATTCATTCCGGAAGTGGGCTCGTGTTCCAAAACACTCATCATTTTTCCATAAGAAATAACGAAAACTCAAATTATTCGTTGCACAGCCCCAAAAATTAAATACTTAAAAATAATTAATACAATCTATAAAATGAAAATAAAACAAATTAATCTGCACTTTACCTTTAAAAAAAGTACAAATAAATCCCGACAGATAAGTGTTTCTGACAGATAAGCGCCGTGTGTGTGTGTGGAATTAGCCCCTTCCCTCGCCTCATTTTACACAGTAACACTCCTCCTCTCTCTCCCCACCTCTGTTTTTAAGTTTCACACACACACACACACACACACACACACACACAAACAAACAACGGAAACACCGTTTTAACAGGAAAAAATAAATCTCTCTGAGACTGGCATTAGCGCATACTAACGCAATCACTTTTTAAGTTTCACAAAACACATAAACACAGCGGAAACACCGTTATAAGAGGAAAAAAAAAATGTCGTTGACACTGGCGTGAGCGCATACTAAGGGAATCGTTGCAGTAAAGTAAAAAACAAACAAACAAATGAACCAGCACCTTACCTTTGAAAAGAATCGCGACAGAGCAGAGTTTCTGTGTGTTTGTGAAGCCGGGGAGGGGGTGAAAAGGTGAAAGAGTGTCTGTGCGTGTGTCAGGGTGTGTGCGTGTGTGTGTCTGTGTCAAATTACGTGCACGCACACACATAAGAGACGCTAAAAGAATTTTGCAGCGCAAGAATGATGCTCGGGGTTGCATGCATGATATATGATACTTGGCTCTCGTAAACTAATACTTGCTCAGTTTCCGATTAAAAATTTATTAAAAATCTTTGCTCGGTTTGAGGAACACTCGTAAACCACGTTACTCGTAATCTGAGGTTCCACTGTATTATCATCCCTGCACTGGCTACCTGTTCAGTTAAGAATTAATTACAAAATACTATTACTTACATACTGTACAAGGCTCTAAATGGTTTAGCTCCCACATATCTAACCAGTCTTCTGATACGTTACAACCCACCACATTCCTTAAGATCATAAAACTTTGGACTTCTGGTAGTTCCCAGAATTTCAAAATCTACAAAAGGAGGGAGGGCATTTTCATATTTAGCTCCAAAACTTTGGAATAGCATCCAGACGGGGCTCAGATACAGTTTCCTAGTTTTAAAGCAGATTAAAGGCACATCTCTTTAATCTGGCATGAATTCATTCCATAACTTCATACTCCAGTACATCTAAATGCAGACTCCTATCTAGTGCTGCTAATATCCTGAACGGCAACTGAGCTAATTCTTTCCACTTTTTCTTCCTTTCTCTACCCATCCTGAGGCATCTGGAGATTGTTCCAGCTTCAGTAGACAGAGGCCAATCTTGCGAGGACCCTGAGGCATCCAGAGAAGGACCAGCTCCAGCTGGATTCTGCTTAATGATGGTTTTGAGCTACACATGCTGCTCCTGTGATCCCAGTGATCCAGACCCCATCTGCCCTCTGCACCTGCTGACTCATCCCTGTGCTGAACTGGACTTCATGTTAATATCGAACGTTCAGCTGCATAACACACGTGATGTTATATAATCCCTGCTCTCCGTTATCACCCAGATGAGGATGGATTCCCTGTTGAGTCTGGTTCCTCTCAAGGTTTCTTCCCATTGCCATCTCAGGGAGTTTTTCCTTGACACTGTCGCTGTCACCCTTGGCTTGCTCATCAGAGACATTTTATTCATCATTCACTCATTATTATCTAGACACATTTTTCCTCACACATACACACTTCCATAAATTTTATTTTTAAAAACCTTTTTGTTAAGCAGCTTTGAGACAATGAGCATTGTTAAAAGTGCTATATAAATAAAATTTAATTTAATTGAATTATGCCACACTGTGGGTGTGTCACAGAAGCAGTGAGAGGAGCGGCAGCGAGTTGACCACACACACTCCATTGGCAGGTAATGGTGTGGGTAAACCTCAAAATGCGCTCATCATGATGCGCTCATACTCATTGACACCCCACATCAGACTGTAGCGCATCTACGGCAACGCCACATTTGACGGGTGGGTGGGTCAGGGTTGGTCATGATCAGTACATGGGCGGAGTTGCGGGTAAACTCGCAATGAATAAATGTTTATTGCATTAAGCTTGATCACACTATTATTGCTGTATTTTTACATTCTGTACAGGTTTAGTAATAAACACTCTGATGAGAGTGTGCTAAGGTTTAAACAAGTACAGAAACACACACTGCTTACTGAGCAGTTCTATATTTCAAAGCTGTCGAGAGTGTTCTGCTGACCAGCTGCTGAGTCCAGTTTTTGTGCATTGTGTGTGTGTGTTAAAGTAGAACAGTGAGAGAGATGCAGGCCGGTGCAGCACCTGAGTAGTGAAAGTGATGTCTCACCGAGGATTCAGGATAGAAATTAGTTATTACTAAAACTGATAAATCAATCACACACACTCTTTCTCTCTCTCTCTCTCAATAGCACTTATCCTATTCAGAGTCATGGGTACACTTGGACGGGGTGCCAATTCATTGTAGGACACACACACACACACACACACACACACACACACACACAAACAGACCCGAGGCTTGAATCAAACCCAGTCCCTGGCGGTGCGAGATGAGGTAGATGTGAATCTAAACATGTTCACAAACAGTGTAGGATAAATTCTGGAAAACACAAATCATGACCAGACAAGTAAAATCACTATATGACCAAAAGCATGTGCACCCTGAACATCACACTCCTATGTGTTTCTTCTCCAAACTGTTACACAGAATTTGAAACACACAGTTAGAGTACAGAGCATCTCTGTGGTTTCTGTAGCTTTACAGTTCCCCTTCACTGGAACTAAGAGGAATTAACGGGGAACCCTTAGCCTGCATGACGACGCCCCTGTGAGATCCACAAAGCCAGTTCCATGAACACACGGTGTGTGAGGACTCGACCTCACACACTCTACAGGAGCGTTAGTGAGCACAGGCGCTGATGTCGAAGAGACTCCAGTTCATCCCAAAGCTCAGTGAGGACAGTTAAGTGGACGGTTGAGTTGTTTTCGACAGAATGTGATAACGTGCAGGAGCTCACAGATCTGTGTGTTAGAGCAACAGGACAAGGAGAAAAGCCACGTACGGCCACAGCAAGAGCGTGATGGCGTCATCGGTAGCGTAGCGTGGCTTGGTGTACGTAACGTTGCGGGCGCGTTCCCATCTCCTCCGTCGTTGCTACGTGCGCGCCCCGTGCGGCTGTCGCGTGGTGCTGATCGTTGAGGGAGCAATCAGGCCGAGAGATTTGCTGCAGGATTTATTCTTATTTTACGGCATTTTACATGTTTTAATGAGAATTCGGTATTCCGCGGCTCAGAGCGAAGCCGAGTGGAGCGGAGAGGAGCAGGACTGAGGGTAGAGTCACACACAACACGGACTTTTTGTGGTTTAAGTCGGAGAGCACGTTCACGTTGGGGGAAAGGAGGAACGGAGACATGGCCACTCAGGTGGAGACTCTCCTGCATACCACCAGCACCACCACCACCCCCGGCACCCCGAGCCTACAGGAGGACGACCCGCAGCCTCTCACCGAGCACGGAGAGCTCAGCCCGGAGCCCAGCTCCAAGCAGGCCGGGGAGGAGAGCAGCCCGCAGGACAAGAAGGAGTTCAGAGAAGCGCCTCCGCCCAAAGTCAACCCTTGGACCAAGAAGCTGAACGCGGTGACAGTGAATGGACAGGCCCCCGGTGAGCCTCGCCGAGCGCCTCGCTTTGTGCTCGGGATAAACATACTACACACACTGCTGTTAGTGCTGAGGGGAGAGTGTGTATCAAACAGCTGTCACAGATCCGCTAGCAGCAGGCTAAACACACACGCTAACGTTAGCATGCTGACTGTCCACATGTTAGCGTTCTGATCACTAGCAATGATACTGCTTTCATTTAAACTACATTTAAACTGTGTGTGTGCGTGTGAGAGAGAGAACAATTCTGAGGTAAATTTATATTAATGAGCATTATAACGACAGGCGCATGACTACTCGCCGCCTTGTTGTAGACGAGTGTGAGATTCTGAGTACGCTCTGTGTTTAATTTTTGTGTTTTGTGACTCTTCTGAGGTGGTTTATGTCTCTGTTAGGCCGTTAGAGCGCTGTAACCCCGGTGTGCTGTGAGCTAGCTGATGCTAACCGACGCTAACTCCCTCAGCCTGGCCTGTCTCGTGCTCCGCTAACAATGGCGGCCGGGCCTACACTCAGACGAACACATGCTAACTGCGCTAATCAACACACAGGGTTTAAAAATTACGTTTATTTCTTATGTGTTCTAGTCAGTCATTGTTGTTTAATGCCCTGAACGCGTGATTTTTCTGTCACATTTCGTTGAATTCCTGAGGCTACTCGGGCGGAGAGCGGTGTGAAAGTACCCGGATGAACTCCACGTGTTTGCCCGTTAGTCTGATCTCAGGACCGGATTATTCATGCAAAGTCGCTTTTCTTTCACAGAGAGGGGAATATTTTTCTGCCGTGTTTATACTTTCACAGTGTACTCGGTGTTATTTTAGTAGTTTGGCGAAATGAACACTTCTGAACAATATATCTAATGCTAGCTGATTAGCCTGTAGCTTTATCCGGACACATTGTGATCTTATATCCTTCAGCACGAGCGCGTTTATAGCGTGGAGTGTGTGTGAGTTCTAACGTGACGATTTTGTGTAAGTACGTGTGTGTAAGAGAAATAGCTGAGTTATGGCTGATTTCCCATCATGCCCCTGTACTGAGAGGATCAGCCATGTGACTGAGCAAAAATACTCTCGTTTAGGAATGATGACACTTCAACTTTAACACACTGTGTGTGTTTAGTATAACCTACTCTGATCTTTGCTCAGTCCCCCCCCCCACACACCCCTATATGAACTCCTTCAGTAATCCAGAACTTTTGTAATAAACGCATTTACACCCTCATCTGATTAACCTGTTGATCATTCTGTGCTCTGATTGATCACAAGGTTTTGATTAGTTCTCTATAACAGCAGCTCTGACTGCAGTGCAGGTTTATATTAATGAGCTCTCTGATATGGAAATGTTTCCATAGTAACAGCACTTCACGGGGGAAAATTGTTGACGTGGTTAGGTTTTCAGTAATAAGGTGTGTACAACATCAGTGTAAGGAGTCTTCAGTTTGAGCGCTGTGTAACAGAGGTAATACTGTAAGTGTAAGATTCAGGTTCAGGACAGAAATGTTTACACTCTTTTTCCATTTCTCAGTCACATGATGCTGTGGTTAATTTCAGTTATTAACCTGATGAGAGCGAAAGACGTGAGAGAACGAGTGTTTGTAGCTGCTATAATCTCAGTGACAACAGGAAATCTCTTCTCACACAAACTAAATACGACGGGACACAAAACGGATGAAATATATGTTCGCGTATAAATAAAAATTGCAAGGAGTGTTCAGGTCAAAGCAAGACTTCTGATTGTACAGAATAACAGAAGACAGTGCTGGGGGGGGGGCAGTAACTCCCAGCCGAGTTCCTGTAATGTGCAAGTGGTGTTGGTGAATGAGTGTGTACAGTGTATACACACAGATGCATCTCTTCTGCAATGTTCACGGGACCGACTTCAGTGAGCTCCATGCCACCTCGGCTGGGATAGTCATTCACACACGTACATCCTTCTTTAAAATCTTTGTACCGTTCAGATGTTTTCCTGTGGCTAAGAGTCTCATCACCGTACTGTGCTCTTTCATTCTCCAGAAATTTCAGCTCAAGTCCCACTTTGATTTGAATGCCCTTTGTAGTAATCTTTGGTAAATTGCTGTGGTATGCGCACAGTTAACTCAAAGTGTCAGGGGCGGTCTGGTCATTTTGACTCATGCATATTCCTATTTGTTTAATTTTCTTTTGGTTCTTTGCAGCTGTTTTGCAACAATGACTCCTTATAGGAAGGATATAGAAATAAATCTGAATTTAAATTGGTTATTTTACATATAATTTAATAATAAACAAACAACGTGTGTGTGTTTTAAGCAATGTCACATTCGAGCTTGTGCTGTTGTACAGAATATAAGATTATATAAGATTTACTTTATATTTCCACACACCGAGTAGTGCCCTTGATCAGGGGTTAGAGAGGGATTTGGGATTCAGCCGTGTTAGAAGCTATTTAGCTTTGTAGCTAAGCATTAGCCGTGAACGGACGGTTCAGAGTCTATTCAGAACGACTTACTTCAGAGACAGTGTGTTGTTTAAGACGACATAATGTTATCAGATGTGTGTTGTTGCTGAAAGTGCTTCTGTGACTGGGTGTGTATGTGGGTTTTGTCAGGCAGCTGCTCTCTCCTCAGTACTGCAGACCGTACAGACCTACTCACCCATGCTGAGACACAGTGTCATTAACCATTGGACAACACCTGGGACACTCCCAGTGATGTTTGTGTGTGTAGTTTGCGGGTAGTGTTTGATTTTTAAAAATTCTACAGAAAGGTCACGGCGTGTGAAATCACTGAACAGTTTACAGTTGTGCTTGGAGCCGCAGTGTTACAAACAACCCATACCCCTCCCCCCACAAACCACACACACGTAAAGCATGCAACCTGTGACAGGGCTGATACCTGTCTGTAGACATACTTGCAGCTCATTCAGAGACTGAATCGTGTGTGTGAGAGAGAGGGAGGGCGAACGAGATCAGTTAAAGCATCCGCCCCATGCCTCTTTATCTGTGCGTAAGGGCTGGGCCGATCTGGTGTTCACAGATCTCTCTGTCTCTGTGTGTGTGTGAGTGTTTGTGTGTTTTGCAGTACTAATTATTCTGTAGGGGAAGTAAATGGGAAAGATAAAAATAAAGATGCCATATTATTCTCTGTTTAAACAGTTAATTTATGTTCTGTGGAGTAAACTAATCGTTCTGTTTAGGGTAAAGAAAATTAGTTTTACATGCAGCTGTATCTATGGGAAAAAAACTCCGTTTTATAGAGCAGGAAATTGACTCCACTCCATTCATTAACTCCTTCATTACCGCGGCAACAGCTCATTAATGACACGATTATCACAGTGGTGTTATTGAAGTTACAGCAAACATTTTTACATTTAAAGGAAGAAAACATGTTGTTGGAGTACGTTTACTCAGGACACCGGAGCCACGATCTGTTTCATAAACGCTGACCTCCCAGGAACTCCTTTAACAATGTTATCCGTTTGTGTTTATTAAATGAAACCTGTTAGTTCTTCACATTTCCATACATTTTTGGCACAGATGCGCACTGCTACATTCAGTTACCAAAACAGACTGAAGAGAGTTGCGCTACTAAGCTAGCATGCCAGATTAACTTGGACACACTCGGTGCTGCTTTTGCACTTTTATCAGTTACAATTTTTTTGTTTTTATGATGATCACACAGATATCTCCACTTTCTCATATCAGTCTCTGCCTTAAGGTAATATCCTTGCAGTAGTATTGGAACAGCTTTATCAGCACTACTAGATAAGCATGGGTCTGGTACCGGATTGGTACCACGAACAGGATGCTTTCAGTGTTGACCCTGTAGACGCCGGTGTTTTGCAGTTTTCTCTGCGCGCTCAGTGAGGGAATAAAAACGTTAGCTTGGATGATAGAACAGTGTGGAACACAATCATCCTCACCAGTGCGTTGACAGCACAGAGTCCGCGAGCTCTACACGTGCGCGCGCACTTTTTCAGTTTCTACGCAGAGATCATATTAAATGCGTAACATTGATAACCGAGCCACATTACGGCGTCCGATCCAGAACTCAATGAAAATAAAATTGGATTAAAAAGTTTGATGTGTGTTTTTTGGGACGTTGTCACTCTGTACAGGCTGCTAGCGCGCAGTGCAGTCACGCTTCGTCACGGTCAGCTAACACGCGCAGCTACGAGAATCTGTTGAAACCGTCAGCTTTTCCAAATAAGTGACACAAACGATACTGCATCACTCGGAGGTTTATTGGTCTTTATGAAAATATCCACGTAATAACACGTTTCTCCTCACATGGAGAAAAAAGGGGAATGATTGTTGTAAGTGGCAGACAAACTGAAAAGAATTTGTGATTGTAGACAGGGTCAAGGTCACAACAAGGTCTCGTCTCTGAAATAGATTCTCTTTATTTCCTGTTTTGAAATGTATTTCAGGTATATGCTAACTCAAGTTTAATACATAAGTTTAACCCCTCAGAGGCTGATTAACTCTGCAGATATTTCACACTAAATTTAGGCTGAGTCACATGACCTCTTGTAGAGAAATGAGAGCATATGTGTGTTTCGCAGTGATTTACTGATTAGATGTATTTGTTTGTGTGTTAACTCGTTATCCTCAGCTGCATGCACATCAGTAGAGTAAAGCACTAAAATATAATCTGACGTGTGTTAAGAAGTGTTTAGTTAATTGTGTGTGTGTTTTCAGAACCAACTGGACCAGCAAAAGTGGTGAGAGCAGGAAACCCCCGACCCAGGAGAGGAGGAAAGGTAACACACACGCACACATGTCTGATGAGAGAAGTGTGCGCGCAGCCTCTGTAGGTTGTGTGACACTCCTGTTTTTAGACGTTGACTGCATGGTGAAATGTGTTAAGGTGCGTGTGTATATATGTATGTCTGTGTAAGGTTGGAGATTTTGGAGACGCAACCAACTGGCCAACACCCGGAGAGATCGCCACCAAGGAAGTGCAGGTGAGTCTCAACAGGAAGTGACGCGCAATTCCTCACACGGGTATCTGTGTTTTTTTTTTCCTGCAGTCTTGTTTTACTTGCACACACACACA
>QMIH01002714.1:0-16923 GCA_003987875.1 Clarias batrachus | reverse complement strand
TATACATACACACACACATATATATATATATATGTGTATATACACACACACACACACATACACACACACACGTGTGTGTATACTATGGAACCTTGGATTATGAACATAATGGGAATGAATCATAAAGTATATAATTGTGTGTATGTGGGCATGTGATTTCAGGCTCTAAAGGACAGTAAGGAGGTGGAGATTATCGATATGAAGATTAGATGTAAAGAAGATCCAGAGAAATGGCCTCTTCCTGGATTAACACTTCCTGAACACACACACACTGACTTCTCCCAGCTCATCCACTGTCCCGAGTTCATTCCCCGCACCTCGGGCGACACACCTCTCACAGGTACGGCACGCACGCTTCTCTCGCAAATATTAGACGTGTCTGTGCAACAAGCTGAATCTACAGGGGTGTGTGTGTGTAGGTTCTACTTGTGTGCTTTCTGGAGCAGATCAGAAGCAGGAGGAAGTGTGTAATCTGAAGACGATGCCGAAGGGTTTATCAGCGAGTCTCCCGGACCTCGACTCTGAGTGCTGGATCGAAGTGAAGAAACGGCCACGCCCGTCGCCTGCAAGACCAAAAGTACACACGCGCGCGTACACACACACACACACACACACACACTACTCTGTAAGAGTCCACAGGTAGACGGTGCTCAGTGTTCTTTACTGTATTAAACAGCTGTTAATGTAAATGAATTAAATGTTATAAATCCTCGCGCTCTGTGAACTCGGGATGTTTTTATTGATAAACACAGGTCTGTCACTTTGCATGCACACTACCACATCATCTATCCTATAGCTCCCTCTGCTGTACATTCAGATTTTTGCTCTCTCTTACTCTGTGTGTTGTGTGTGTTGTGTGTGTCAGAAGCCTGAGGACCCTCGCAGTGCCCTTACTGCAGGGGATCAGGATGAGCCAGAGGAGCTGGACTTCCTGTTTGACGAGGAGATGGAGGCAATGGATGGGCGGAGGAACACCTTCACCGAGTGGACGGACGACGAGTCAGACGGTGAGATCGACGACCACGATGTCAACAAGATCCTGATTGTGACTCAGACGCCGCCATACCTACGTAAACACCCCGGGGGCGACCGGACCGGCAACCACGTGTCCCGCTCCAAACTCACTAACGAGCTCGTCAAGGTCATCAACGACGGCCTGTTCTACTACGAGCAGGACCTGTGGGACGACTCGTATGAGCCAGAGTACGCCACCATCAAGGTAATCATCATCATAATCATGTAGCAGGCTGTAGTGCTGTCCCTCAGTGTCATGTAGAGAACTGAGTGACGGTACTGTATGGTCTCATCCAGAACCACACAGAATCCCAGGTTAGCAACTCGGGGGGCTCTATGGCTGTGTTGTACAGTGAGTGCTGGAACATCCTTTAGACACACGTGCACACCGGAAGGTGTGTGTGCGCGCGCGCGCTCTTTAGGCCTTTAGTGCTGCTGTTCTGATGTGGCAGGACTTTTGTTTTGTGCAGGTGTGTGTGTGTTTATTGTGTGTGGGTGTGTTATAAATACCTCCTCGGAGTTCTGTCTCTGGGTGGGTTTAAGGGATGGAGGGGGAAATGTACACGCACATCTCTGGGGTGAGATTTTACTCATAAACATTATAAATATTAAATGTAATGTTTAAACACACGCACACATCTGAGTGTGCTGATTTGGAGTAGCCAAAGAAAAATTTTATTTTATTACTCGTGTTTGTGTTTGTTTGTGTGTGTGTGTGTGTGTGTGTGCGCATACAGCAAGAGGTGGAGAACTTCAAGAAGGTTCATCTGATCAGCCGTGAGCAGTTTGACTGTTTGACCCCTGAACCACCCATCGACCCCAACCAGGAAGTGCCGCCCTGCCCGCCCCGCCCACAGCACAGTGAGTCACGATCTCAAGAGTTTTTGTTAAAGTCAGGTTGTACGTGTGTGTGTGAGATACTGCTAAGCTGTGTGTGTTTTTTAGTTCCTACAGACGACCTGGCGAATAAGCTGTTTGGTGCTCCGGATCGTTCCGTGATGGCACGTTCTCTCCCTACCGCCGTGCCCGACTCGCCCGGATACAGAGCGCCACACACACCTCACACACCACGCACACCCCGCTGCAAGCACAGTACACACACACCTCGCTTCTACCCCGTCATCAAAGACGGTCGGCCTGTGGATGCCAAGGTGCGCACATACACACACACCACACACACACACACACACACACATGCGCAGCACTGATAAGTGATAGCTCAGATTTTAAGTCAGTCTTGTTTATCAGACAATCGTGTGATGTGATCCAACAAAATAAGTTTTTCTGTGTACATGAAACACAAACAGTAACGTGTGTATGTTTCAGACGCCGCGAAAAAGGAAGACGCGTCACAGCTCAAATCCCCCAATGGAGTGTCACGTCGGTTGGGTGATGGACTCACGAGAACATCGATCACGAACTGCATCCGTCAGGTAACTAACACACACCCACACACAGCACAGTAACACTATCAGCACTCTCTGTATTTAACTGTGTGTGTGTGTGTGTGTTTTTGTGTGTGTGTGTGTGTGTGTGTGTGTGTGTGTGCGCGCACGCGCGCAGCTCTAATGCGAGTCCGTCTGAAGGCACGGCGGCTTTGGGGAACATCGGCTGCACTCCTCAGTCTCTTCCCAAATTCCAGCATCCATCACACGAGCTGCTGAAGGAGAACGGCTTCACTCAGCACGTCTACCACAAGTACAGACGGCGCTGCCTCAATGGTAAATACATACGCGCACGCGCGCACACCTTTACACTGCCTTAAATCTGATGTGGTCTTCATGCCAGCGTGAACGCCACATCACATGGAATCTGATCTATTAAAGTCTGATTAGGGCTCCTTCTACACGCGGCTCTTAAAATCAGATGCGGATCAGATTATTGCAGCGTGCCCCTCGGCCTGATCGCTCAAATCCAGATCATTTGTCATTCCAACTCTACTGGTAAAGATGGAGGATGAAAGGGAGGGAGGAGTTTAGTGGAGACACAGCGAGGTATCTGTAGCACTCCTGCAGCTCACCTGAGCGAGGACGCCAGTGAGGCTGAGGACGCCAGTACAGCTCAGGATCTGCATGTGAACCTTTGTTAGAAAAACACAGCATCTCTTTGTGGAAGCTGGCATTACCGCAGCACTATGAACCATGAACTCAAAAAAAAAAAAAAAAAAGCAACAATACATTTTGTTTTATCTAGAGTACATGATTAAGTGTTTAAGTCAAACACGCTGCTGTTACATAAACACGTAGCGTTGCACCTCATTAATAATGACCTGGACTCCATATTAACACCTCTTAAATTATACTGAACTTCCAGCCTCATACAGTGCAGATCAATCCCTGCTCTCTGTTATCACCCATATGAGGATGGGTTCCCAGTTGAGAACGGTTCCTCTCAAGGTTTCTTCCTGTTACCATCTCAGGGAGTTTTTCCCTCAGCACCGTCGTCCTTGTCTCGTTCATCAGGGATTATTCCAATTATTCCGATTCACATACATTGTCTTGTATTTTCATAACTTTCTTTTGACTTTGTAAAGCTGCTTCATGACGATCACCGTTGTTAAAAGCGCTCTATAAATAAAATTGCGTTGAGGTTTAGGAGGTGCAGATCGCAGCAGGGAATCTGAAAGTTTAATAGGATCTAACGTAGGGGTGCTCCGATTGATCGGTCGCCGATCATAATTGGCTGATAATTGCTTTGGGAAGTTTGATCGGCAGTCTTTATAATGGCTGTTATAGAAAAGCTGATCAAGATGATGCAAAAAACAAGCAGTTTTCAAAGTTGTCTAGCGCTAAGAAAGCGGGAGAGCTCAGCAACCCGCGCGCTTCCACTCACTCAGCTGTCGGTAACTCCACTATCACCACTATCACCTACGCGGTTACGCAGTGGCCGTAAGTACGGTTCATCATGATTCACCACAAGTTTTGTCGCTGTGATTAATTTTTCGCGCGAAAAGATGGAAACGTAAACATGTGTAATTTTTTTTGCTGGTTCTCGCGGATGCTTGCGGACCTTGCAGAACTTCTGGTGACTCATGTCCTACTTGTCTGTTATTTAATTTAATTTTATACAATCTACAGGAAAGTTGTATTTGTCAAGCTCTAAGCTGTTCCCAATTACTAACGAAAGACAGGCTGCTATGTTTTAAGTTGACGTGTTGCACATGTTGCTTGCCAATAAATACAGTTGTCAATTCATGATATTCGTCTTCTTGTAATTTCCATATTACAAGAAGAGGAATATCATGCATTTCATTCAATATCATGAATTTAATAATTTACGTTGTTGTTGGATATAGGTTAATAAATAATACTACATGATAAGGCTTCGAGTAGACCCTGTGATTGGTGTCGGTATCGGCCGATACAGCTTCTAGTGATCGGAGATCGGACCTACAAATGCTGATCGGCCCACCCCATGGTGACGCGTGTTCAGGCTTGCTTGGTGGGGGTGGGCGTGTTATTGGCCCTGACAATAACACAGTCAGGTTCGGAGCGTGACCTGTTCAGAATAACATCAGACACAGAACACTCTGAGCAAAAGGATCAGATTTGTTTAGCGAGGCTGATCTCTGTATTGTGTTTAATAACTTTCTGATGATTAGGGTGAAAGTCTTTAATCTCTCTCTCCTCCTCCTCCACTCAACCCCCCCCCCTCTTTCAGAGCGTAAGCGGCTGGGGATCGGTCAGTCTCAGGAGATGAACACACTTTTCCGTTTCTGGTCGTTCTTCCTGCGTGATCACTTTAACAGGAAAATGTACGAGGAGTTCAGACAGCTGGGAGTCGAGGATGCCAAGGAGGGTTACAGGTACAGACTCCGCCCACTCGCACCGCTTTCTAAATTAAGGTTACTAGTACACACTCTGCTTCCACACTAGAGACTCATGTATGGATTCAAGTCCAGGAGTATGTGTAAGTGAACACTGGTATGGTCTCAGGCACGGGTCGCATTAGCCAAGAGATTACATCGATTTGTGCTTCTGGCAGATTGTTTTAAACACAAAGTTCATGAAAGTGTGTGTGTGGCCGCGGGTTCACGCGGACATTTTACATTCACAACCATATTTCAAACACACACGCAGACATGCATTGTGATGTTGTAATCAGAGTATTTTATGAATGAAATAAAGCTGCTGTTTCTGCTCGACATTTTCACTTTTCATCTCCACTTTGATCAAAACGCTGCCGATACGAGCAGCTTTGTTTGTCATAATATAGACGGATCATAAATAGGGGCGACACTTGCAAAGCAGACAAAATGTAAAATCAGTACCCAAGAATAACAACAGAGCTCAAATATGTACTTCCTGAATAAACACTGCATTTTATAAAAGCGCATGATGTGAGCAGCTATATTTCAGCCACTCGTGGCCAAATAATTACTCAATGCTGGACACAAACAGCAAAAAAACGTGATAACTATTATTATTCTGGTTATTATCATCATGCTTTTTACTGTTTGTGTCCAGCGTTGAATAATTATTTGAAACTGAAGCGCTTCGTGTGGATTCATGCCTCGAGTCATTTTATCATACAAAGATGATCAGACGTGTGTAAGAATATGTACAAGAAAATAAATATTCCGATAGTGCCACCTCCTGGACGGGAGTGTGTAAAAGACGATATAAACAGGACCATATGGGTTGAAGTGTGGACACTGGTCCACATTTCCGCCCACTCGCATCACTCACCATTTGGGGTGGGGGTGTGGGGGGTTTACATGTTGTGATCATCATAAGATGCTATTAAAATTACTATATATCACCATCTAGTATGTCCTTTGACTAATTGTGTGTGTGTGTGTGTGTGTGTGTGTGTGTGTGTGTGTGTGTGTGTGTGTGTGTGTGTGTAGGTACGGATTGGAGTGTCTGTTCCGGTATTTCAGTTACGGTCTGGAGAGAAAGTTCAGACCTGACATTTTCAAAGACTTCCAGGAGGAAACCATCAAAGATTATGAAGCAGGTAGGGAACAAACTCACGCTCTCACACACACATTCGCTCTCTCTCACTCTACATCTCAGTGTCACTCAGAGTAAACAAACTGTAGTTCTTTATCAGTAAGACATGTGTGTGTATGCGCAGGTCAGCTGTATGGTCTGGAGAAGTTCTGGGCTTTTCTCAAATACTCTAAAGCCAAGAATCTTGAGATCGACTCCAAACTGCAGGAGTACTTGCGCAGTTTTAGACGCCTGGAGGACTTCAGAGTGGACGTGAGTGTGTGTGTGTGTGCGCGCGTGTGTGTGCGCGCGTGTGTGTGCGCGCGTGTGTGTGCGCGCGTGTGTGTGCGCGCGTGTGTGTGCGCGCGTGTGTGTGCGCGTGCGTGTGTGTGCGTGCGCGTGTGTGAGCATCTGTTTATTTGTCTTTTCCATTGTTTGTCCTTCAGCCCCCTATGGATGAAGGTCGTAGACGTCACTCATCCAGCGGGGATGGGCGTCGCCGTCACCAGTCTCAGTCTTCCGCTCGTCACGCCCACAACACTGACCATGCCCTGGAGCCAAAGCCTGGCCCCGCCCCCACCGCTGCTGACTCTGGCCAGTGATCCACCAAGTGACCAGTACATCACATCCTCATGCCACTCACTCATTACCCATAATCCTCTGGGGTCCAGCTTCTCTCTCTCGAATGCATCTCACGGCCCGAGCGCTGCACGGAGGACGACCCGAGCGCTTCCCTCCAGACCTCTGCCGTTTATTTTGACATTTTCACAAGCGAGAGGCTTCTGAAGGGAAACTTGTCCAGCTTCAGTTTTACTCTCATCATTTATTTTTTTTATTTTTGTTCGGACATTTCACTCAGCGTGATCTTTCACCTTTCCAGCCTGAGCCTGTATGATTGGCTGAGAGGTGGGTGATGAGTTGTTGTTGTTTTGGGATTCGGTTTGCTGTTAAACGCAGAGAGACGAAGACTGAGAGCCGGAACCTCAGAACCTTTCTCATCACTTTTTCCACAGTTGCCTTATTTTACTGAGGTTTTCTGCTAATTGTGCGCTGGACACCTTAACCCCGCCCCCAATCATCGCCCTCCACACACACACACACACACACACACACACACCCCTCTGACTGTGCTGTAGGCATTTGCTTCCCCTTGTAGCTGTGTCTTCCGTGTGCTCTGTCCTAGACCGTTAGCGCCCTCTGGCTGCGTGTTTGTGTCTGTTTTCACGCCCAGCATCTGTACGTCATCATAATTACTTGAACAAGAGGAGGGGAACACATGGAAATGTCTGATCATGCTGCAGGTGCTCTATGACTTTAATACACACACACACACACACGCACACACACACACACACACACACACACAAGAAAAAAAAAAAAAAAACTTTCAACACATCTCCAAATGTCAACTCACCTGAGAAGCCCCATCCCCTTTTTTTTGTCTGATGGATGGGTGGAGAAATGAACTGAGCCTTGCTCTTTGTTCCTCTAACAGAGGGATGACTCCGCCCCTGACCACGCCACATACTATTAATCCTGAAAGATTATCCTAAAGGATGGACTGAGGGGCGTGGCCTCATGAGTTTGGGACATGCCCCCTTATTCTCTGATTGATTAAAGATTATATATTCGCCTTATGTGTACAATATTTTTAGTTTTATTGTCCCAATTATTTTTTTTAACAGGTTTTAATTTTGCTGTATTGTAGCTATGCTAAAGTACGAGGAAGATAGGAAGTTTATCTGAATAAATTCAAAGACGGAATAACTGCAGCTCATCTCACATTTGCATATTAAACACTTGATTACAGAGTGAATTGGCAAACGAGGTTGGTTTTTGAGCGACTTGATATTTCCTTCGTGTTGTAAAGGATTTTGTGGTTGATTTGGCGAATGAGGAGGAACAAAGGTCAGAAAGAGTTTTAATTTCAAACACTTTCATTATTGTTCTTTTTATTTTAACACTGAGGGTGAAACTTGTGTTAAGAGATGATAGTGATCTGGTTATTAACAGCGTTATTGCATAAAGCCATAGATGTTTAAAATAAAACCGCAGTGTAAGGTGTTTAAATGTTAAAAGTTCATCACCTGTATGCTCATGGACTCGTGCAAATTAAGAGGAAAAAAAAAAAAAAACCCCAGCAAACCCAAGTGTAAGATACTTGAATGCCCGTGTATGATACCAGTGAATATTCTCGCGCTCTGCTTTGTAGGCTGCTGTGATTGGCTCTTAGTGTCATTTGTAATTTGTAGTAAATTTCCTTTTCCTTAATGAATAAAAAAAAACACATAAAATAGACCAAAAAACCCTTAAAATCTGCGTGTGTGTGTTTATTCCTTATTGCACTGAGTTTACATTCCGACTGAGTGTGCCGCCCCCTCGTGGACAAACGTGGGAATGCATGTATAGAATCATGTACAGTGCTCGGTGTCTACAGAACCCAAGGTCCAGGCCTGAGTCAGGCCTGATCACATGATGCAACTCGAGTGTTTGAAGATGTTTTTGTTTTGCAGCAGGTCTGGCTCCACCCCGTGCTTCTGGTTCTGCAGCGACGCCTTTCTGTTACAGTGGTGATGATTATCGGGGGGTGGGTGTGAGAGAGATTACACGGTGCTTCTACAGTGTTGTGCATAAAATAGGTTTCAGGTGAGTGCTGATCAGTCCAGTTGAGGAGGCGTGTCCAGGTACAGTAAGGCTTCACATCCATGAGTTTAGAGAAATGGACGCCTGAGATGGGACACACGCACACATCCGCTGTAATACCTGTGAGATCCCGAGGTCTGTTATTCTTCACTGTAATGCTTCACTGGTTCAGGTAAAGACCTGAAATTTTATTTATTTATTTTTAGTTTTATATTCAGTTAATTAGGACGATCAGGATAAAGTGCGGATGTAAGTGGGCAACTTACAGAAGGTTTAATCTCGTTTTAGTAATTTTATCTGTTTAATCAGGAAAACTATTCTTGTGTTCAAGTCATTTCTCTCACTCACACACACACAAACGCGCGCGCGCGAGAGATTGTGGGTTTGTTCTCAACCACTCAGAAAGATTCTGAAACCATGATACTGAAAAACAACAAACTGCAGCCGGGCCCCAAACACACTATACACACATTATTTATACCTGTGTGTAGGGATGCGCCGAAAGAAGCTTCCGAAGCAGTGAAGCTTTCATAACAAACTGCGTTGTTGCGTTTTTACATTCATACAACAGACATTCAAACGTCATTTTTATTATTTTTAACAATAATGCACCACGTCAAAAACATATAGGCACGACAATGATGGATATAATTCTAACATTGGTATAAATGGACAGAGGGAATGGGACAGCGCAATAGACGCGCTCTGGGTTTGAGCCCTGCGTGACGTGTCAGTGACGTACCGAAGCTTCGTTTCCACAGGTCACGTGACAGCCTCATTGCAAGCGATGCTCCGAAAAACTGTTTCAAAGCACCAGCGTGGTGTTGAGACGTGTGCCGAACCTGGGTGTCGAGCGACCCATCCCTACTGTAGTGTGTGTGTGTGTGTGTGTGAGAATAAATCAGTTTAAAGTCAGGAGTTTATCATTAAAACTCAAAGTCCGTTTCTAAAAAGTGCTTTAGTTTATTTTTTGTTTATTATTTGTACCAGTTTTATAACACACACACACCTTCACTGTATAATCTGCATGAAATCAGGTTCATTAGAAATAAATTTACATAAACAGAAATAATTAAGGTAAATTAATTGTTGCATAAACAACTTCAGTTTCTTTGTCTGCAGTGTCAGTCTGAGGAGCAGAAATAACTTTAATGAGCATTTTACACACACTCTATCTCTCTCACAGATATTTCCACTTCCTTTGACCCAAATATGAAATGTGGTTATTTACTAAAAACAATTCCAGGAAATAGAAACGTGTGTGTGTGTGTGTGTGTTTACACTCACTGAATTTAGCTGAAGTTCAGTGAAATCGTCTGTAAGAGTTGATACACATTCATTAATTTAGTGTAGTTGTTATAATAACAGCTGTGTGTATGTGTGTGTGTGTGTGTTTAATGACGTTATTCACCTGATCTTTTTCTGAATTTCACTTCGGCATACGTCACACTCTCTGTCCTTCCTGAATAAAAAGAGGAAATAAATCAGATTAATATATAACTGTCCTCAAACCGGGCGGCACGGTGGTGTAGTGGTTAGTACTGTCGCCTTGCACCTCCAGGGTCCGGGTTTTGATCCCTGTCCAGGGAGTATCCTGCCTCGTGCCCCAAGTCTCCTGGGATAGGCTCCAGGCTCCCCGCGACCCTGAATACAGGATTAAGCGGTAATGATGATGAGTGAGTGAGAGTGAGTGTCCTCAAACCTGGAGAAAATGAAAACCATAAATAAAATCATTAATTAAATTTATTAACTATAATAATAACATTATTAAGTCCATAAATAACAATAAAAAAATCATTACAGTGAGTTGATTAATGAATGTTACACTCCAGATGTCGGGGATGAGAGGAATTTTGGTTACAGTCTAAGTGTGTGTGATGTACAGTGCTGTGAATAAGTATTTGCCCTTTCCTGTTTTTGTTGCCATATTTGTCACACTTAACTGATTGACATCAAACAAATTTTAATATTAAACAAAGATAATATGAGTAAATACAAAAGCAGTTTCTAAATGATGATTTCATTTATTAAGGAAAAAATCTGTCCAGACTGACCGGTCCTATGTGAGAAAGTAAGTGTCCCCTAAACCTAATAACTTTTGTTATTGAAAATACCAAAAATAATCCGAGATTTTTATTTTATACAGTAGCTAAATTAACTAAAAACAAGACCACTGCAGAAACCTCCACAACAACAACATACAGTAGTGAGGACTTCATGAACTTTCTCAATAACAAAATCATAAATATTAGGCAAAAAATTCAGGCTTTGAAACCAGACAATTTAAGTGATACAGATACTAAACTAACCACATCACATCAGAACTTAGAACACTTTACTCCCCTTGAAGAGAGTGAACTATTTTCACTCATCTCTTCTTCAAAATCATCAGCCTGTATATTAGATCACATACTGAGACATTTTCTCAAGCAGATAGTACCAGCAATAACAGAACCCCTGTTGAAAATAATTAACAGTTCACTCAGCAGTGGGTATGTTCCCAAATCCTTTAAATTAGCAGGTATTAAACCGATAATTAAGAAGTCTGACCTCGACCCCGGTCAGCTGTCCAATTACAGGCCGATATCAAACCTCCCTTTTAACTCTAAGATTCTGGAAAAGATAGTAGCGGAGTAGCTATGCTCATATCTACATAAAAATAACATACAGAATAAAAAGTTTTGGCCAAAGGTTTTGAGAATGACACAAATATTAGTTTTAACAATGTTTGCTGCTAAACTGCTTTTCGGTCTTTGTTTCAGTTGTTTCTGTGCTGTACTGAAATATAATTACAAGCACTTCATACGTTTCAAAGGCTTTTATCGACAATTACATGACATACAGTACAATTAAATGACATACTGTAAATTATATTTACAGTACAGACCCTCTCATTCAAAGAGGTTGAATTTGTATTATGACAAGAAAAAATCAGCTAAAAAATTGGGAAAACCTGTGTCCCCAAGTGCAGTCACAAAAACCATCAAGCACTACAAAGAAACTGGCTCACATGCCATGCGGACCACCCCAGGAAAGGAAGACCAAGAGTCACCTCTGAGGATAAGTTCATCTGAGTCACCAGCTTCAGAAATCGCAGGTTAACAGCAGCTCAGAGACCAGGCCAATCCCACACAGAGTTCTAGCAGCAGACACATCTCTACAACAACTGTTAAGAGGAGACTGTGTGAATCAGGCCTTCATGCTAGAATATCTGCTAGGAAACCACTGCTAAAGACAGGCAACAAGTAGAAGAGACTTGTTTGGGCTAAAGAACACAATAAAGAAAACTCTTTGAATGAGAAGTTGTGTCCAAACTTTTGGTCTGTACTGTATGCAAAGTCAGTATTTGCAGTGTTGGCCCTTCTTTTTCAGAACCTCTGCAATTTGACTGGGCTGCTCTCAATCAACTTCTGGGCCAAATCCTGACTGATAGCAACCCATTCTTTCATAATCACTTCTTGGAGTTTGTCAGAATTAGTGGGTTTTTGTTTGTCCATCCACCTCTTGAGGATTGACCACAAGTTCTCAATGGGATTAAGATCTGGGGAGTTTCCAGGGCATGGACCCAAAATTTAAAAGTTTTGGTCCCCGAGCCACATACTTATCACTTTTGCCTTATGGCACGGTGCTCCATTGTGCTGGAAAATGCATTGTTCTTCACCAAACTATTGTTGGATTGTTGGAAGAAGTTACTGTTGGAGGGTGTTTTGGTACAATTCTTTATTCATGGCTTTGTTTTTGGCCAAATTGTGAGTGAGCCCACTTCCTTGGATGAGAAGCAACCCCACACATGAATGGTCTTAGGATGCTTTACTGTTGGCATGACACAGGACTGGTGGTAGCGCTAACCTTTTCTTCTCTGGGCAAGCCTTTTTCCAGTTGCAGTCCATTCGCCATAGTTTTTGCAGAAGATCAATCTGTCCCTGATGTTTTTTTTGGAGAGAAGTGGCTTCTTTGCTGCCCTTGTTGACAGCAGGCCATCTTCCAAAAGTCTTCGCCTCACTGTGCGTGCAGATGTGCTCACGCCTGCCTGCTGCCATTCCTGAGCAAGCTCTGCACTGGTGTCACTCCGATCCCGCAGCTGAATCCTCTTTAGGAGACGATCTTGGCGCTTGCTGGACTTTCTTGGACGCCCGGAAGCTTTCTTAACAAGAATTCAACCTCTTTCCTTGAAGTCCTTGATGATCCTATAAATTGTTGMTTTAGGTGCAATCTTAGTAGCCACAATATCCTTGCCTGTGAAGCCATTTTTATGCACCGCAATGATGGCTGCACGCGTTTCTTTGCAGGTCATCATGGTTAACAATGAAAGAACAATGATTTTGAGCATCACCCTCCTTTTAACATGTCAAGTCTGCCATTCTATCCCAATCAGCCTGACATAATGATCTCCAGCCTTGTGATCGGCAATGATCTCAGCAGGTCCTTTAATGACAGCAATGAAATGCAGTGGAAAGTTTTTTTCGGGATTAAGTTCATTTTCATGGCAAAGAAGTACTATGCAATTCATCTGATCACTCTTCATAACATTCTGGAGTATGTGCAAATTGCTATTATAAAAACTTAAGCAGCAACTTCTTCAATTTCCAATATTTATGTAATTCTCAAAACTTTTGGCCATGACTGTACATGAACTGTATCAGTCAGGATTTAGGCCTCATCACAGCACAGAGACAGCACTCGTTAAAGTAGTAAATGACCTCCTATTGGCCTCTGATCAGGGTTGTGTAACTATACTTGTCTTACTGGACCTCAGTGCAGCTTTTGACACCATTGATCATAGTATTCTCCTTCACAGATGGAGTAGGAATTAAGGGAACGGCCCTCTTGTGGCTCAGATCCTATTTGACTGATTGTTATCAGTTTGTAGATTTAAATGGTGACCACTCTGCATGTTCTAAAGTGGAGTTTGGTGTTCCACAGGGTTCAGTTTTAGGCCCACTGCTTTTTTTCCCTTTACATGCTTCCTCTGGGCAACATAATTTGTAAGCATGGTATTAGTTTTCATTGTTATGCTGATGGCACACAGTTTTACGTCTCAGCAAAACCAGATGAGAAAAAACAGCCTATTAAAGGTAAGCAATGTGTGCAGGACATAAGAGATTGGATGTTAATTAGCTACCTTCTGCTTAATCCTGATAAGACAAAAGTTCTAGTCATAGGACCGCATGCAGCTAGAAGCAAGCTTTTTGATCACACTATATACTATATTTAGATGGCATTTCTGTTCCATCAGTGTCAAGCAAGCTTCAGTTAGTTCAAAATGCAGCAGTGAGTGTCTTCACTAAAACCAGAAGATACAAGCATATCACCTCTATCTTATCTACACTGCATTGGCTCCCTGTGAAATTTCGCATAGATTTAAAAATACTACTTTTTACGTATAAAGCATTAAATGCTCTCACACTGCGGTATCTAAGTGAACTGCTAATGACTTACGATCCACCACGGCTACTTCCATCAAAGGATGCAGGCTGCTTGTCTGTACCACGTATTATTAGAACTACAGCAGGCGGCGGAGCTTTTTCTTACAAAATTATGGAATAGTCTTCCAATTAATGTTCGGAACTCAGACACAGTATCAATGTTTAAGTCTAACACTAAAAACCTATTTATTTAGCGTAGCATTTTTGTAAACAGATTAGCCTTTGGTAAAGGAGCAGATCTTGGGGACTCATGGACGTAGAGTATTATGGTGAACTGGTATGTTTAGATGCTGTCTTCCCCACTCTCATTGATCACTCAGGTTTGTTGATGGTGAAGTGATTAGTCGCTTTACATCCCAGTAACCCCTCATGTCTGTTTCCTTTTGGCTCCTCCCTTTTAGTGATGATGTCATAGTTAGTCCTGTCGGGGTCCTTGCTTGCACTCTGCACTAAATACTGCATACATTCATACCTTATATATTATGTGACTGTGACCATATCTAACTGTTATCTCTCCTTTTTTTCTATCTCTCTTTCTTTCTACCTGTCTCACTGTCTCACTACACATGTCTCTCCTGAGCTGCCAGTGATCCAGACTCCCTCTGTCCTCCTGACCTGTCTGACTTGTCCTGGTGTCCCGTTTCTGGTTGGACATCTTGTCACATGGATGCCCCTTGTGGTCTATTTGGGATGCGTGTGGTCTGTTTTTATCATGAAGATGGCCCTGTCATCGGCTGACAGCTGTTCTTTGAGGACTCGTGAGTGCAGTCCCTCAATAGTTCAAGACTGGAGTTTCGTACAGTTTTGTCCCTGAGTTCAAACACACACACTCACACACTATGGCCAATTTCGGAATGCCAGTTAGCCTAATCTGCATGTCTTTGTGAGGAAACCGGAGATCCCAGAGGAAACCAATCAAGCTTGAGGAGAACATGCAAACTCCATGCACACAGACCCTGAGGTGGTAACTGAACTTGGACCCTGGAGATGTGAGGCAACAGTGCTAACCACTACACCACTGTGCCTGGTTTGGACATCTTTTTTCCATTAATCCTCCTATTGACATTTGGGGTCATCTTGACCCCATTCAATGTTTACAGTCTTAAAATTAATGATTGATTTTTTTTTTTGCTTTATATCCAGTGACTTTTATACATAACCTTGGGTAACAATTTTAATTATTATAATTTTCTGGAGGTTGAAATTGCGGGGGTCAAATTGATCGCAAGTATAAAAAATTTTAGTAAATTTGAAGGTAACAGAACGGTTAATTAAACAAATCATTATTTAAAAACAAATTATTTTATTTACTTGAGTTATATTTGTGTAATATTAAAATTTGTTTGGTGATCACAAACATTAATCAAATGTTTGTGGATGACACAGTAATATATAAATATGGTAGAGAAATGACAAATGTTTGTGAGGAACTTACAAAATCTATGGTCCATGTTGAACATGGTTAAACCAGAGTTGCTTACATCTTAATGTATCCAAAACTGTAGCAATGTTTTTCATAAAATCGAACCATCCCAGCCTGGTGTCTTTATGGCAGGGGAGAAGCTACAGAGAAGCTGTAGAAAGAAATCTACATAACATGATTGTGCTTTCTAATTTCCGTTTCATAAGGCTGGTATTATCTGTTCAGTCTACATGCATGCTATGATACTGGCAAATATTAAGTCCTGTTTAATAAAAACCCTAAATTCACAATCTCAGAAAATTTGAATATTACATGCAATCAATAAAACAAGGATTGTACATAGAACAATATTGGACCTCTGAAAAGTGTAAGTATGCATATGTACCCAGTACTTGGTTTGGGCCCCTTTTGCAGCAATTACTGCCTCAATGCGGCGTGGCATGAAAGCTATCAGTCTGTGGCACTGCTGAGGTGTTATGGAAGACCAGGATGCTTCAATAACGGCCTTCAGCTCTTCTGCATTGTTCGGTCTCATGTCTCTCATCTTTCTCTTGGCAATGCGCCATAGATTCTCTGTGTGGTTCAGGTCAGACGAGTTTGCTGACCAATCAAGCACAGTAATCCCACGGTCACTGAACCAGGTTTTGGTGCGTTTGGCAGTGTGGGCAGGTGCCAAGTTCTGCTGGAAAATGAAGTCCCCATAAAGCTCATCTGCGGAAGGAAGCATGAAGTGCTCCAGAATCTCCTGGTAGACGGCTGTGTTGACCTTGGACTTAATGACGCGGATGACATGGGTCCCCAAATCAACACAGACTGTGGAAACTTCACACTGGACTTCAAGCATCTTGCTGTGTGTGCCTCTCCATTCTTCCTCCAGACTCTGGGTCCTTGGTTTCCAAATTAGAAGCAAAAGTTGCTCTCATCAGAAAAGAGGACTTTGGACCACTGAACAACAGACCAGTAATTTTTTTTTCAGCCCAGGCAAGATGCTCCTGACATCATTTGTTGTTCAGGAGCGCCTTGACAAGAGGAATATGACATTTGAAGAAAAAGGCCAGGAACCATCTGAGTGTAGTGTCTCTTGATGCACTGACTCTAGCCTAAGTTCGCTGCTTGTGAACGTCCCCAACACTTTTGAATGGCCTTTTCATGACAATCCTCTCCAGGCTGTGGTCATCCCTGCTGCTTGTGCACCTTTTTCTTTCACACTTTTCCCTTCCATATAACTTTATATTAATGTGCTTTGATACAGCACTTTGGGAACAGCCAACTTTTTTTTTAAATGACCTTTTAAGGCTTTCCCTCCTTATGGAGGATGTCAATGATGGTTTTCTGCACAACTGTCCGGTCAACAGTCTTTCTCATGATTGTGCTTCCTACTGAACCAGACTGAGAGACCATTTATTCCAACTCTCTTTATTGTTTTGAAAATTCTCAACAGACATACAGCATAGATCCAACAAAAGGCATATTCAAGTATAAA